>JANTQJ010000404.1:0-16469 GCA_032989685.1 Arthroderma sp. PD_2
TTCCGCGACTCCTACCAGCGCCGCCGACCAGACCTCGAGTCCGCGAGCCCGTCACCATCACCCTCGCCCGCCGCTGAGCTCAATCGCAAGCGCAGTCTGGTGCGTCCAGAACGGCACAGGATCAGTCGCGACCACCCAAACTACCACTACCGCCAGCATGCCCAAAACATGGCCGTCTACCCATCAACCACCGGAAACGACCCCGTCTACGAGGAAGAGACCGAGGCGCCGGGGATAGCAGACACGACCGAGACCGTCAGCTCGGGCAGCACGGGGCTCAAGAGCTTGAACAAGCCTGAAAGGAACACCACCAGCCTGGAGCGGAACCCTAGCATCGATGTAAACTCGGTCCCGTCGACCACCGCACCTTCGACACGGCCGGCTAGACATGCTGACACCGAACGACGAATGCAGCGGAAGCTCTCCCGTAAGGCCTCCAAGTCGACCAGGGAGGAGAGACGGCTGGAGGAGAAGAGACGGCAGGAGATGGAGAATATCAAGCCACCGAGCTTGTGGAACGTCTACTGCGGCATGGTCACCTTTTGGGCTCCGGACTTTTTGTTAAAGTGCTTTGGTATGCCGGCCAAGGCTCAGCGCAGAGCGTGGCGCGAGAAGATGGGTCTAATCAGTCTCATCTTGCTCATCTGTGGCTTCGTTGGATTCCTTACCTTTGGCTTCACTCAGGTCGTCTGCAGTGCGCCCCCGCTTCGTCTCAAGATCAACGAGATTGATACTGGGTACATGATATTTCACGGCAAGGCGGTCAATCTCGCTAGTTCTCACCATCCTGCCGTACTTGGCCTTCCAGATGGTGCCAACGTTGTCTTCTCCGGTGATGGATATGGTGGCCAGGACGGCAGCTTTCTCTTCCAGAACGTCAATGGCGCGTGTAAGGGGATGATCACTCCTACTGCCAATTCTGACATTCCCTCCAACAGCGATGGTGACATGGGTTGGTATTTCCCATGCGTCACCTTCAACCAGGACGGCTCGACAAAGCCAAACTTCACCACCCCAGAGTACCTGGGATACAAGTGCCATACGTCTGCAGCCGCCCGTGATGCCTTCTACGGCCTAGAAACCACTGGTGAAGTGTACTTTTCATGGGATGACCTGAAGAACAACAGCAGGAACCTGCTTGTCTACTCTGGAAACGTCCTCGACCTCGACCTGCTGACCTGGTTTAATACCAGCCAGGTCTCATACCCGTCCCGCTTCGACCAGCTCAGGGAGAGCTCAGACTTGCGCGGTATCGACGTCACCCATCGCTTCCAGACCGGTCCCGAGAAGAGGATGTTCAAGTGTCTAACCCAGATCATCAAGGTTGGATCCATCGACACCGAGACTGTCGGCTGCATCGCTTCAAAGGTTGTCCTGTACATCTCTCTAGTCTTCATTTTGGCCGTCGTCATCGTCAAATTCCTCCTCGCCCTCGCCTTCCAATGGTTCATTGCCCGCCGATTCGCCGCACCCAAGACTGCCATGGACCCTAGCTCAAAGGAGCGGAAGCGCCAGATCGAAGACTGGAGTAATGACATCTACCGTCCTGGGCCTCGCCTGGCAGATCCCGCCATGCCAGACCGCTCTAGCAAGCGTGGATCTACCTTGTTCCCAACTACTTCGCGATTCTCTAGTCCATATGTGGTCGGCGCCGCCAAGCAGAGGAATACCATTACCACCATGTCGAGTCAGAATAATACTAACCGCCTGAGTGCTGCACCCATGTATAAGCTCAGCGGCAACCCGAGCCAGGGAACTCTCAGTGCAGACCCGCGACAGAGTCTCGTTGGCAGCCGGACCAGTCTTATGGTTCCCGGACACGACCCTCGGCAGTCCACCATCAGCGACATTGAAGGTCAGGGACCAGCCGAACTTATCCATGAAGCCGTCGTGCCACAACCTCCGCCAGAGTGGCAGCCGTTTGGCTACCCGCTAGCCCATACGTTGTGCCTGGTTACAGCTTACTCTGAGGGTGAGGAAGGTATCCGAACCACCCTGGACTCTATCGCCATGACGGACTATCCCAACAGCCACAAAACCATTATCGTTATTTGTGACGGCATAATCAAGGGTAAAGGCGAGTCCGTATCGACCCCTGATGCCGTTCTTAGCATGATGGGCGACCACGCCGTGCACCCAGACGACGTCCTGCCCTTCTCCTATGTTGCTGTAGCTTCCGGTTCGAAACGCCATAACATGGCCAAGATCTATGCGGGTTTCTACGACTATGGTCAAAACTCCATCGTCCCACCGGAAAAGCAACAGCGCGTACCGATGATGGTGGTCGTCAAGTGCGGAACCCCTGAAGAAGCCAAGAAGAGCAAGCCCGGAAACAGAGGTAAACGAGACAGTCAGATTATCCTCATGTCCTTCTTGCAGAAAGTTATGTTCGACGAACGCATGACGGAGCTCGAGTTTGAAATGTTCAACGGCCTCTGGAAAATTACAGGCATCTCTCCAGATTTCTACGAAGTAGTCCTCATGGTAGACGCGGACACCAAAGTCTTCCCCGACAGTCTCACACACATGCTCTCAGCCATGGTCCGCGATCCCGATATCATGGGCCTCTGTGGCGAGACCAAGATCGCCAACAAGTCCGATAGCTGGGTCTCCATGATCCAGGTATTCGAATACTTCATCTCTCACCACCTGTCGAAATCCTTCGAATCCGTCTTTGGAGGTGTTACCTGTCTGCCAGGTTGTTTCTGCATGTACCGTATCAAAGCCCCCAAGGGCGGACAGAACTACTGGGTGCCCATCCTCGCCAACCCAGATGTGGTAGAACATTACTCTGAGAACGTCGTGGATACCTTACACAAGAAGAATCTCTTGCTGCTAGGTGAAGATCGATACCTGTCGACGCTCATGCTCAGGACCTTCCCCAAACGTAAACAAGTCTTTGTCCCACAGGCTGTATGCAAGACCACTGTTCCAGACAAATTCGCCGTTCTGCTCTCCCAGCGTCGACGATGGATCAACTCTACCGTCCACAACCTCATGGAACTCGTGCTCGTCCGCGATCTCTGCGGTACATTCTGCTTCAGTATGCAATTCGTCGTCTTTATGGAACTCATCGGAACACTCGTCCTCCCCGCCGCCATCGCATTCACCTTCTACGTCGTCATCATCTCCATCATCCAGAGCCCGGTACAGATCATCCCACTTGTCCTGCTGGCCCTTATCCTGGGTCTACCGGCCGTTTTAATCGTAGTCACCGCCCACCGTCTATCATACGTGCTCTGGATGCTCATATACCTTATTTCCCTACCCATCTGGAATTTCGTGCTACCTACGTATGCATACTGGAAGTTTGACGATTTCAGTTGGGGAGATACGCGTAAGACGGCGGGCGAGAAGACGAAGACTGCCGGGATCGAGTACGAGGGAGAGTTTGATAGTAGCAAGATTACTATGAAGAGGTGGAGAGATTTCGAAAAAGGTAGGTCTCTTTGCCTCTATGATTTGTCGATGATAGACATGATGCTAACCAACTGTGTGTAGAACGCCGAATCCGAAATGCAAATGCAGCCAGTCACCATCACACTAATTCTTCCTTCTCAAACTATGCGGCGCATAATTCGGTGTATGGTGGGTACTCTGACTACCAATGAATGCTCTGAATTCTGCATGTGTTTCTTTTTTTTTCTCGTTTCTGTTTTGGCTGTTGAATATCCAAATCTACCGCCTCTTCTTCCTTTTTTTTCATCACTTTTTCATCACTTTTTTGCCTTAACTACTTACCCCCTTCACTGCGATGAGCCATGAAAGCTTCATAAAGCCATATCTATCTATGTTCACTGACCGTTTCGACCATTTTTACCTTGATATACCAATACTACTGTACTAACTAGTAATATTTCCTAATACATTTCTCCCCGTGTTCTGCTGCTCTCTCTTGCCTTGGTTTGTTACAGTATCTTCATCGATGCTTCTGGTTCTGGTCCTTTTCTTGTCTTTTTGCTTTCATCTGGAGTCAACGTTCACAACTGCATCTTTCTCTTTCATTCCACCTGTAGGTACATATATACAGACTACTTATATATACAAGGATCATGCATGCACTTATTTTTCCCTCCTCCCTTCTGCCCATCCAAAAAGGAACTCCTGTAAGGTACTAACAAGGCAATCCAACCCCCACGGCCCATCACACCCGAGCAAGGTGATAGACCAGCTGCGTGGAGAGATATATTTATATACGGGAGTTTAAACCCCCATCTTGCACCACCCCAACAGCAGCAAATTTACATGGATCCTGAACAATGTCATAATTCCTTTTTCGTATCTTAGGAGAAGGAGGGTATAAAATGAGATCCCTAGCCTGCCGATTCCGTGTTTGGCATATCACGCATGAATTGCATCCCTGCTCCTGCATGATACAGTCCTGATGGTGGGCGTGATATCAGGGAGGGGACGGGGTCTGGTGTTTCTGGTTTGATTTGCATTGGGCTGCCCTGTCTTGGGCATCCAGCAGGCCATGCAGTGCGATCGATGCAGTGCGATGCAGGGGGATGGCCCAACTGGAACTTGCAACTGTAGCCGTAGCCGTAACCGCAACATGTGTTCCGTACGTATGGATGTATATACGGGGGGTGCCATGTTATAAGTAGATGGACGGAGTAAGCCGAGTACATATGCATGGATGAGATTATATAACTCTCGCTGTTCGTATGTGTAGACATGTCCGTGTACGGAGGTGTCAAAACGGAGTAGACAGGGGGCCAGCGACCGGAGATGTTTGCTTCGGATGATTCGCTGCTCTCCCGCTCCCGTGCCGCGATAACTGCATTACAGGCATGCGGTAGCGAAGGTGTCACCATCACCCTTCCCACCATCATGCGCCTCCCAGCCCACCCAGCCCCCCAGTCCCTGTTAGAGTGGCCCATCAAGAGGCCCATCAAGAGTTCCTGTCAAGAAAAAGCCCTTGGATGGTCGTTTGGGGGTCGAAGAAAGCTGCGGCGATGGCCCAAAAGGGGTTAGGGCTGGCCGAGAGTCACATGACACCGGAGCTCGGCGTTTCTTTCCTTGCGCGGGGAAAAGAAGAAGGGAAGGTCAAAAAAAGACTCCAAGTTTCGACTTCAAACGACAACAAGAAGAAGACGAGAGACATCGACAGCCCTCGAACTTCCACTGATAGAGAGGGGATAGGACCTGACAGCTCGCGATTCCTGCTGCTCACCTCCGTCGTCTCTCTCCTCCCCTTTCTTCCTCTCTTCTCTTCTCTTCACGCTACTAGAACTAGTTCCTTCACCTTCTACTACTGACTACTCGGCTTCTTCTTCACTTCTGCTTGGCTTGCCCAACCAGGACCCGGTCAATTGGGACAACTGTCTATGCAACTTGCTGCAGCTTCAGATCCTGCAGTCTCTTGCTTCTCCTTCATCCTTCTACTCCGGCAACGCGGGAGGGGAGAGAAGAATAAAAAACCCGTTGGACAGCCTCCAATAGAAAGTCATCTTGAACCAGTTTTGAAGCTGCACGCTGATAACTACATTTGGTTGCTCTCCCCTTTGGCATAACCACTACTATCCCAATACCTGGCTGTGACTCCTCTTTTTGTGTTGTTCACTGGAAAACTACATAGTAGTGATAGCAGCTATCTGCTCAACTTCACCTCACTTCACCTCACCTCACTTGGCTCTTCTCACCTTTCTTCTTCACTACCTTAAGCTTGGAGCAACACATTTCGCTTGCTTTCTTGGCCCCTCCCACCCTTTCTTGCTTATCTTCTGTGTAACAACACTCTGTTTTTTTTTCCCTCTCTCTCTCTCTCTCTCTCTCTTCCTTATCTACTTCTTTTTTTTTGTGTGTTGTTGCGATCAGCATATTCCTTTTTTCCCCAAGCCATAGTTCTTGTGGTGGCCAAATCTTCTCTAGATCTTCAGCTTTAAAAGACTACATCTCTCTATACCAAAGGTGAGTCTTAGGGGGCCTTCCTTTTTTCTTCTAACTGCTGCTTGTCTTCTAACAAGAGCGCGTCTTTTCTTAGAAACTAACATCTTTTGCCGAGATCTTTAAGAAGCCTTTTCACCAATCAAGAACTGGCTTGGACGGCTTCATCACACAAGCTTATTCTCTAATTCTTGACACTGTCGTCAAGTTATCGAGCGTGACTGAGTCTAGATCTTCACTTCTAGCCGAGTCCGGATCCAAGTTTGGTGAATACTATCAAGAGATGCTCTGCTGCCTGTGAATATCTGAACCCCGTTGAAGATATGGTTGACCAGAGTGAGACCGGAACTGGGCAATCCTCATCTCAGAGTGCTACTACCACTGTCCACCCTGCGGATGATCTTTTTAAACAAGAAGATTCAGTCATGAATGAGGGATCTCATACTGATGAAGCATCTAGTGCTCATCTAACTACGCGTGAAGGTATTTTTCTTCCTATTTTTCACTTAAAATACTTTATCTGACATCCTTTTAGAGTCTACAACCTTGCCTGCATATACTGGGCCACCTGCTGATCTTCAATCTGTGCCCGTTGCATCCCCACCAGTCCTGCAGGAGCCTATTATGAGTGGACCTGCTTTCGATGACCCTTACGTGTCTACTTTCCCCTTTATGAACCACGCGTCGGCATCTAATTCAAGTGCTGGCCAGCCTGCTACTAATCCAAACGTGCCGTTTGTTCCTTTCACAGCTGATCTTGGTGAGGACTCTGATGCGGTTAGCGTTATGAACTACAGCAACGATCGTGATATGGATCTACCACCTCTCCCTTTAGATGAAGGGTTCAACCTTCCTACCAACTTCCTGCAGAATCCAGTTAACGATACTGATGATGGATGGCATGGTGGACAGTGGGATGAAACCTATGAGACTAGTGGCAACTTGATTGAAAACTCTGAGCTATCTGGGTTTGAATTTGACAAGCTTCCTTATACCAGAGTAGGCATGGGCTTTGGCTCTCTTTCTGTTGGCTCTGATCAGGATGTCAATGACGGCGAGCAGTTTTATCTCTCCGATGATGAAGACTCATACCATAGCTCTGAAACCTCTGATGATAAACCAACTGTCCCGTCTACTCATGGACAAACAAACACCAGCGGAAGCAGTAACGATGAAGGTCCTAATATGCCACCAACTGAGCAGTCTACTACGCCTTTGCCCGCAACAGATGTTCTCGACCTGGAAAATACTGACCTTCCCGATTATTATTTTGATGCGCTTAGTGCCGACGCGGATATGGCAGACTTGTCAATGCATACAGAGAGTATGAGTGCTCATTTCCTTTCCCCCTTTTATCTGAATTTCCCTCCTGCCTCATCTCCTTCTTTCAATATCTCTGTCCCCCTTACTCAGGCTATGAATTCTCTCACTCTGAATGGTGGTGGTGGTGACAACGTCTACCTTATGCAACAACTTCATCAGGCATTTGTGCGCTTTCTTGAACTAGTCACTAGTTCAGTGGGGGTCCTGCCTCTCCCCCCTACCTGTATTTCAAGAATCTGTCAGGTTCTTGGAAAATTCTCCGATTTGCATAAAAGTTCCATGGTTACACTGTTGCGATATGGCATCCAGCTTGGTCAGCGTGCGATCTCCTTCTCACCTCACCTTCCCACGTCTGGTTTTCCCACACAACAAGATGAGACCTTTGATTTCACAATTCCACCTTTGCCAAACGAAGACCCTGCAGCTTCGCTTTCAACAAATGCACTGCCTTCCGAGGAAACCATCATACCACCACCTGAGAATGCCAATGAACCCGAGCTACACCCCCCACTGTTGACACAAGAGGATTACGAAATCCTCCATGAGCCATCTGATTTTTCTCGTTACTACATCCCGCCTGTCTTGGTTCTCCAATTTTTCAGTGCTTCCACTGCGAGCACTTTGCTAGCCACCTTTCTTGCTCCACCAGATGATGCTAACCAAAATGCATTTCCAGCTTTCGAACGCAACTTGACTGTCGAGCAGTTCATTCGCCAATGGTATCTCCGTTCTCGTCTTCCCCACGAGCGACTCGGCATGAAGGAGCCATTCCCTCCAATTTCGAATGAGGCAATTCATGTGCTGCAATGGACGAGGCCAGCAAAGATATCGCGTCCAGAAAATCATCAATCACGCTTGTTCGACATCCAGAATATTCCGTGGACTAACAAGCTAAACGTGGAAAGAGCTACTGCTCGCGCTCTGCGTGATAAGTGGTATACGTCTTACCATAATTTGCGCCTCCAGCCTCATGGCGTAAGTTTAACTTCCCCCCTGCCCCCTTCGCCTACGTGCATGACTCTAATTGATATGTTTCCACTAGTATGCTGCTACCCTAAAGGAGCGTGAGAAGTACTTCAAAGCAAAGACCATGTACACCAAGTTCAAGGCCTCCATGGCGCACTTCCAGCTTAGAAACCTCATGTCTGTCACGGCATCCAACACTGTTCAGTACGTTCATCGATCCAAGGTTTACTCTACTACGCCATTCTACGACTTCAATAAATGTATCATCGACCTTTCCGATTCGGGTTCTTCAACCACCTTCTTTGAACCTGTGAAGATTTCTACTATGAAGTCTAAGCATGGAGTTACCGTCGTTGGTGGATTCAGTGGCGAATACGCCTACAAGGGTGAAGTGCACGACTATAAGAAGGTGGAAGGGCGCGTCACTAAACATGCCAATGGTATCACGAATCACATCGACATTGTTAAACATCGAACCAGCCGTGACCCCCAGGCCATCATTGCTTCGAATGATGAATGCATCCGTATACTCGACTGCGAGACGAACAAGTTTGTTAGCACCCACCGATTCGCTCGAGCTATTAACTGTACCGATACCTCTCCCGATGGCCGTCTTCGCGTTATTGTCGGTGACTCTGCCGACTCATGGGTCGTTGATAGTGACACTGGGAAACCCATCCAATCTCTCAGCGGCCATCGTGATTACGGATTTGCATGCGCCTGGTCCCCAGATATGCTGCACATAGCCACCAGCAACCAAGACAAAACTGTCAACATCTGGGACGCGCGTATGTGGAGAATGCTCCAAACTATCAACTCGGATGTCGCTGGTTATCGCTCCCTCCGCTTTTCTCCCGTTGGAGGCGGCCCGCGTACGCTCCTCATGTGCGAGCCAGCAGACCGTATCGTCATTGTCAACGCCCAAACTTATGAAACCCGTCAAGTGCACGATTTCTTCGGCGAGATCGGCGGTGCCGACTTCACTCCTGATGGTGGCAGAATCTGGGTCTCCAACATGGATTCTCGCTTTGGAGGACTCATGGAATTCGACCGCGTTCAATGGGGCCAAGAATTTGGCATTGGCCACACTAGACGTTCAAAGATCGAGAGCCGTGGCGACGTCTATCACCCAGATCTACCTAACGAATGGCTTCCCGAGGCTGAATTGGACGACGACCCTCGCTGCGTTTTGAGCGCCGGCGAACGAAGAATTCGATTCGAGAGACTCATGAGTGATAGTGAGTTTGCAAAACTCAACCGGTTCTTGGGATAGTCCTGGACAAAAATCCTTGGTCTTGGTTCTTTGGCTTATGCCCTTTGGCTTCTTGCCTTTTTGCAAAAGATCCTATGATCATGATACAATTGACCTCCAATTTTTTTTTCTATGACTCTCACCCTTCATCCCCTCTTTGCATTCCAAGTTGGTGTTATTTGGAGTTAGGCTATGTCATGGACTCGGAGTTTTCATTTTGCACGGCGTGTCTTTTCTACGGGCGATACGATATGACGCTTTAACGCACCGCAACGACTCATGCAACGGCTCACGCAACGACTCACACCACAACGACTTCGCGACGGCTTTTTCCCCTTTCTCACCTTTCACCTTCCTTGCACTAATAACATGATCTCTCCCTTTCCCCCTAGCACTGTTCCTTCTTTTTCTTTCCTACTTTCCCTTGAAAATCAAAAAAGAAGAAAAAAAACTGGTTTCTACCTAATCCCCTGTACTTGTGCTTTTAGTTTCTTTTTCTTCCCACGGCGGCTCGCAATCTTGACACCACAACTTTCCTTCAACTCGAATCGGTTCATTTGTGCCAAAGAAAACATTCAATTGTACCAAGACGATTAAAGGGAGCGCATTTAATGAGGGGCGCATCATGCATGGATTCTCAGAACGGGATGGATCAATTTCACCTTTTCTCTTCAACTTTCACCCTTTCTTCTTTTTTTTTCTTATTTGGCAAGGCTAAGGACACGACGGACGTCTTTCTTTCTTTCACAGCACTAATGGTCAACTGTTTTCATACTTGCGTTCATGTCATCGGAACTGGAGAAATGGAAAATGGAAACGGATTTGTATTCTGGGCATAGCGCACTGGGAGGAGCACACGGAATAAACACGGCAAAAACAAACAAAATGGAGAAATAATCAGGGCCCTTTTTTATTATTTTAGCTAGCTTAGGGTACCTATCAAATCTACGTGTACACCAGAAAAATCACCTTCACTGCCTTTTTCTTTTTCTCTATGCGATCCATCAGATTTCCGATGCGGTTGACTCGATCCTTGACCTGCGCAATTGGTCGAAGCCCCTCACTTTGCTTCACTTTGCTTCACGCATGCCATGCCTTGTCCTTGCCATCCCCTTGGTGGTTGGTGGGGAGCAGGCGGGCTGAGCAAGTTGTAGATATGACGAACGTTTGTTTATTGCCCCTCCAGCAACTCGCCACCTGCACGGAAACCAAAGTATAAGAACGAGATCCAACTCCGCTTCGAAACCAGCTCCTGTCCTCTCTTACTTTCATTCATCAACCCATCAATTCAGCCCTCACAGTCTCGTGTCCGCCCTCAACACCGTCTTCATCCAGAATGTCCGGCTACAACGATAACCAGCAGCGGGGTGAGTCCGCTGGCTACTACAACCCCGGTGACCTGAGCCTGGACCAGGACCAGGCCATCAGACAAGCCCAATACCACAAGAACGGCCGCGAAGACCACGAAGACGATGACTCCTCTCTTTTCAGCAAGGCCATGGGCTTCCTAGGTGATAACAAGGAGAAGCTTGGCCGCGAGGACATCGACGAGGAGAGGGTTGTCAACTCCCATCAGAAGCTGTACGGAGATGCAGATGATAGGAACGAGAAGCACGGTGCCGAGTCCCTGGGCTCGGGAGCGGCGATGCAGGCGCTTAAGATGTTCATGGACGATAGTGGGAAGCAGGATAACAACCAGGGCCAGAATCAGGGCCAGAAGCAGGGTGGTGACCAGAACAAGCTCATCGGTATTGCTATGGCTCAGGCTGGGAAGATGTGGGAGCAGAAGAACCAAGAGGGTCGTGTGGTGAGTTGTCTACCTGCCTGTCTATATGAATAAATAGTTGCTGGGTGTCAATTAACTATATTGAATAGGATACCGACAAACAAACCGCCGTCAACATGGCTGCCCAGTATGCTTTGAAGATGTACTTGAAGGGTCAAATGGGCGGTAGCGGTGGCGGTGGGCTTGGTGGACTCGGTGGGCTTGCTCTCATCTCTGGCGCTCTAGGAGGTGGTGGTCAGCAGAACCAGAGCGGACTTTCTGCCATTGCCGGCGCATTGGGAGGCAGCGGAGGCCAGCAGCAAAACCAACAACAGGGCGGAGCAGCCAACCTCATGGGCATGGCTTCAAAGTTCCTTTGAAGGAAGTGGAAGATAAATCCTACATTCCTATTTCTGTTGATATGGGCCAATCTCGGGATACATGATTAGTTATCTATCAATGTCAACTCATGAATCATGATGCCTACGTGCTCTCTACCTGTATAAGGATCAATTAGGTCACCAAGTATAATTAACGAGTTCATCGTGGGATACTTGATGAGCGAGGTAATGTAGTTATATTGATGTTGATAGGTAACTCTAGAAAGTCGACCCGTGGTAGCAAACTAGATTTCCGTCGACCATGGATGGCAAAAAGGGGGAATACTCAGTGTTCGGTGTAAAGTACTCCGTCTGTGAATATTGTACCCTCTTGTTAAATTGTTTGCCGCCATCCTCAAATTGATGCCGAGGATGCAAGCTATTTAGCTGGACCCGATGCTACTCGACAACCCACTTAATCGTAGCACTAGCACGATGAACAAGGAACAACCCCGTTCGGCGGTGGCTGGTGACGACGCGGTCAAGCTTTTCAGCAAGGACTCTAAAAGGATGGAGGCATATACATCCATACCATCTGAGGCCTTGTATAAATTCTCATGCATCCAGGCTTTCTTTTGGAGTTATATACAGGATGTCTGTTGAGCGCGCCGAGCTGAACCTGGAGGCTGACGATGGCGTATCCAAAGCCAGCGCAGAAGTGAGCGAATCTCTGGATGGGCCTCTCGCGGCAGAGATACTGGATGAGAGGTTCCAGGCCGCCAAATGGGAGATCTGGGCATATTATGCGTGTGTTGCCTCTCTGATAGATGAAAACCTGACCGAGATTCGCGCGTCAATATCAAGATGCTGACCACATTCCTACAGTTACTACGTGGGGAATAATGGACTGACGTTATTCAGTGGGTTTATACACCCATAATCTACAAGATGGGAAAACACTTATTTATTGTGAAATCTTCATCTTTCAACCTCTAGACTTTGCCCCAACTGCATTCCAGAACCTGCTCTCCCAAGCTGCAGGACCTGGCGAAACATTGGTATTTGCCGGCTCCAGACGCACGATCAATAGCATCGTGTTGTTGAGCAATGGCATCTCGTTTGCCATCCAGGTATTCATCTTCCTGTGTATCGGTAGTTTTGCCGATTTCGGGACCTGGAGGCCGAATATCCTCATCGTCCTGTCTATCATTGCATATGCAATCGGGTTTGGATGGATTGACGTCCACACGCCCGAGAAATGGCACATCGCAGCAGGCCTCTATATCGTGGGCCTTATCGCCTATCAGGCATGCTTGACCTTCTGGACCGCTGCGTTCCCTGGCTTAGCGAGAAACACGGAGGAACTTCGACAGAAGGCTACAGAGTACCAGGCCGGCCGTATCACCAAGGATGAGTATGATGCCGCTGATTCGATGAAACGGAGCCAGCTGTCGAATGTAGCATTTTACGTTCAATCCGTCGGTGAAGTGTTCATATTGGCAATCATCGTGGGCATCATGTTTGCGCTGGACGTCAATGCTAGCGAAGCCAATAATAATAGGGGGCTGAGCGTCCTTATTGCATTCGCGACGGGCGTGTGGCTGCTCTTGTCAATCCCATGGTTCGTCCTGGAAAAACGGCGGCCTGGTCAAGACTTGGGGGAGAAGAACATTATCATTGCCGGGTTGAACCAGTTATACCGTGCAGCATCGGAAATATGGACTCTAAAGCAGAGCTTATTCTACCTTATAGGTATGTCCCCTTTCTCCCCCTGGTAGCCTGGAAGCTTTCCTGGATCCTTCCAAAGATGAAGGGGGCGTTAAACTGTTGCTTTTTGACTATATAATGAGGGTTGCTAATATGCGATATATATATATATATATTAGGGTACTTTTTGCTTGGAGATTCTTTAAACACCACAGTAACGGTGGTTGCAACACTTCAGAATAGCATCGTTGCGTACAACACGCTTCAGTTAACGTACCTTCTCATCGTTGGCATCGTTTCTCAGGTCAGTAACAGGTAACCTTTTACCAGCTAAAAGATCTCGTCTAACCTGCCTTTGCTTCCTTCATTATAGGCTATTGGAATCTATGCCTTCTGGTCTATACAGCAGCACTTCAACTTGCAGCCCAAGACCATGTTCAATGCCATCGCTATTGCCATCATTCTGCTCGACGCCTGGGGAATGGTAGGCATCTGGACCTCCCGGTTCGGATTCCACAACACCTGGGAAGTCTGGGCCTACCAGGCGTTTTACGGGCTCTTCGTCTGTCCCTGGTACAGCTACAGCCAGATCATGATATCAGAAGTAACCCCGCGGGGCAAGGAGTTTCTCTTCTTCAGTCTCTTTAGTATCATCGGCAAGACGTCCTCTTTCATCGGACCGTTGGTTTCCAGTGCTATCATCGACGCCTCACCGTCCGGGAACAACTCAACTCCCTTTTATTTTCTCTTTGCCCTTAGTTTGGCGAGCTTTGTCTTTCTCTGGTTTTTCGTTGATATTCCGACCAGCCGGAGAGAACAGGAGGTCTTTTTAGCCAGGGAGAAGGCAGAGCTGGCAGGCAGGGAAGAATCGTTGACCAGTTAGATATACCCAACTATATAATATCCTTTTTCTTCTACTGTATCCTTCATCTATGCTGCTTGTCGTTTCTCTCTGTAAAGTCCAAGTCCCACGTGACCATGACATAAGCACCCTTTTCGTCATCTGACGGCGACCAAAAGAAAGCAGCAAAAGCATCATCATCGACCAAACCGACCCCCAAGCCACTCTGCATCGAACTCCGAACAGCTTCACATACCCCCGTTGCTCGCTCCTCCACCCGCTACCGCATACAGGCCCTGCGACTCGTTTTTGGATTATAGATCCGCCATTTTCTACAGAATTCAGCTCTCTTAAAAAAACAACCATGGCTGCAAGAGCACCAGGAGGTCGGCCTAGTGCTAGGTTCGCCCAGTTTAAGCTTGTCCTTCTCGGTTTGTCCCCCTTTCGGCCAAAGAAGTCCTATTTCCCTATGAGCTGTATACTAATAAGTGTATCTATACATAGGAGAGTCTGCTGTTGGAAAGGTGACATCCCCGTCTTCCCAAGATTCGTGGTACATCGGCCTGTTCATGGGGGGAGATTACTGACAACTGCCTAATCCAGAGCTCGTTGGTTTTGCGATTTGTAAAAGTAGGTGGAATCTCTCCTAATAATCCTTGTGTACCATCTCAATGCCAGCAGTGTATTAATCATGGACATCCTTGTTTAGGACCAATTTGATGACTATCGGGAGTCTACTATCGGCGCCGCATTTCTTACACAAACCATATCGCTCGATGAGACAACCACAGTAAAGTTTGAGATATGGGATACCGCTGGCCAGGAAAGATATAAATCACTCGCACCCATGTACTACCGAAATGCCAACTGTGCTGTCGTTGTTTATGATATAACCCAGGCTGTAAGCAACCCCTCACACCCTTTATTTCTTGTTTTGCGTATATTCAGGGCTGATGGGCTCTTTCTTGGTGCAGTCATCGCTTGACAAGGCGAAATCATGGGTAAAGGAACTCCAAAGACAGGCGAACGAGAATATTATCATTGCGCTTGCTGGCAACAAACTTGATCTCGTCACCGAAAGCCCTGACAAGCGCGCTATCGAAACAGCTGATGCGGCTGCTTATGCTAAAGAAGCCGGCCTGCTTTTCTTCGAAACTTCTGCTAAGACATCGACGAATGTGCGAGAACTATTTACCGCAATTGCAAAGAAACTACCTCTCGACCAGGCTGGCCCACGGAATCTGCGGGCAAACCCAAGGCCGGGTGTCGACCTGCGTCCCGAGACGGCGAATACTCAAGGAGGAGCGTGCAGTTGCTGAGTGTACTGAGAGGATCTGTGTTTAGTCCTAACTATTCATCATGGCTGACTGTCTTGGAATGCGAGAGGGGGGAAACGAAATGACAAGGGAAACCTAACCTGGCTTCAAGGTACAACAATAGTACCGTCTAATATGGTTTTACGGGCACCCTTTCCCTTCTATATTGTGCCATACCTTCGGACTCTTGAGAAAAACCGGCATTTGTTTGGAACAACTCCCCAGTGCGGTGATTTCCTACCTTATACACAGCTCTTGATGGGTTTTCCCTTTTATTTATTTATTAGATATTGATTTGCGGCGTGTGCTCCCTCTCGCTATCTACGATTTAATCATCTGTTACCTTTTTTTCCCTTGTTCCGCTACGTCCTGGTGTTAATATTGGCTTCTGCTTTAACGTTGTAATTTGTTACCCCTTCCTGTTATCATCACTCTACTCTGTTATTTCTTTTTACTCGGTGGTTTTCATTCTACTTCGCTACCGAAGCAAGTATTATGAAACTGCCCGCCACCAGTAATCTGAGGTATTCTCAATGAAACACTATAAAGACCTTGACGCAAGAGATAGTTAATCCGTAGCGTGCACATCAGGTATACAGCTCCTCCGAGGACATAGTAGTCATGAAGAATTACAATGCTAAAAGAGAGATGAAAACCAGGCTGTTATATGACCTCATTCTCTTCTTATGCAAAATTGTTCTCTTCCAGCTCTTTGCCGGTGCTTAAAATGGCGATGTAACATCCTTAAAGCGGCGCCGAAAACTCTCCAAGAACAAACCACTTTTGTGCACCAAAACATTCGACGTCGCTTTCTCTCTCACACTTTCAAGTCCTCATCCCATGAGCCGACGACCATTCAGCTCACGTCGACCATCCAGCGGCATATAACGCCCAGTATGCTGCGCAATTCAATTGCGCCGTCCCGAGGGCTGGGTTCATTGACCCGGCAGAAGGTCGCCAGTCAATGGCTAAATACTTCCCGACGAAGCGTCATAAGCAAGGTGTGTAGAGAACTTCCTCCCGGAGCTATTCCTTGATAATTGGTGGCTAAACTTACCTTTATTCGCTGTACAGAGGAGTTACGGTAAAG
>JANTQJ010000405.1:0-16380 GCA_032989685.1 Arthroderma sp. PD_2
GAGTGTTGGTGTAGATGGCACAGTTGGTGGTTTCTGGGGGGCGTTGAGCCCTACTAGAGCCGGAGTTGACAAATTTAACCGGGGATTCATTGGGTACACGCCGTAACTAGGTGGATGTAACTCTGGCGGTATAGTAGCTGGGCTGAATCTTGCGGAATTGCGAACTGGCGAGGTAAATAATAGTCTTGGTGTCTGAGGCATAGCTGCTTCAGAGCCGTATGCATTGAGTGCATGGCCACTACTCCGGTAAGAAGCGCTGCTGGGAATTTGGGCCTCTTTCATAAAGCTAGCTCTCACTTCTGGTACGGCCTCTTGCGGTGGTCGGGCCCCAATAGGTGTTTGCGAGTCTTTTCGAGGTGGGAATTCTCCATTGTTAAGTTTCGGGGTCCCGGATGCCGGTACGCCAGGCGTGGGAGGAGGGACGATGTTCTCTTTTGGGGTGGTTTTTTTAAGTGGAATGTTGCTAATCGTCTTTTCTAGACGATCAGGTCGGTATACTTCAACTATGCTGGAATGTGCGCCGCCAAAGCTGCTCCATGTGCTCCGTTTATCCCACAACTGACTCTCAGATGAACCTGGGGTAAATTCCCTTCGGCCGCGTAGAATAAGGAACAATGTGGAATTAGCGAAACCGAATATGTGAATTGCTATAGAAGCCACGAGCCCAGTAGATTGAGTTCCCCGGTGAAGTTGAGCTGATATAAAAAATGGTAGTGTAGAAAACTGTTTAACATTTAGCACAAGAGTGGTCCAGATGGGTAATGTTGCGAAATACTAACATATAATATGGCGCCAAGAACTAGATGAGAGATGCTATGTTTCATGACAGCCCTTCGATCTTGGTTTAGCCGTCTTAACCTCCGGAGACGGAATATTAGAATAGATATTGTTGCAAAGTAGGCCGCAACTAGCAGTATATTTAAGCCGGTAGCAACATCAGCCCAGCCCCTCAGCCACTGAGACGGCTCTGCAGTACATCTCTCACTCGTGTTCGGTTTAACAGCAGATGGTATCCATGTTAGTATAAGAAGGATAAACATCGCACTCCCACAACTCAAGGCAAACCATATTCCCCTTGGAAACATCCTGGACCGTACGACGCCTCGCAAGGTGAAAGTTAGACATAAAGCAAGAAGCATATATGCATTAATCCATGAAGCTAGCGTCGATTTTCGATGGTGAGCGCTGCTAGGCACATTTTATTGGGTAGAGGGTGCTTACTGGTCCAAACAACCTGAGCTGAGGTCTTGCAACTATCACCATCGACTGGCCGATACCCACTGGACTGAGAGGTGATAAATACCGCTTCTTGAATAATCGAGGTTATCGAAAGAGCGTACGGGACAACATGAGTGTTTGGTATTTGAGATAGGATCTCAAGAGGAGTCCTATATATCGGATAGGTGAGTAACGAACATGCTTTTGATGGTAATGACAGAGAGTGAAGATGGCGTACCTTTCTGAAGGCCGAGATTTCCGCTTTATCTTCCAGTTATCATATAAGACCACGGCGAACCCGACAAACGACGCAATGAGGCTAAAGGATGAAGTAGCAATTATGAACATTCGACGCTCAACGTCCTCAATATTGGAAATGTTATAATCGCTTTGCACATCCTGGGTATGGAGATTCATATCGCGTGCGTTCAGATTTTGAGCGTCCATAGTATGAACTACGTATAGATCCCGAGGAAAGGTCAAGGTAGAGTAATTCTCAGTCTCGACATCGAGGGAACGGGTTCTGCTCTTTCTGTTACGGCCTACCGACGGGGAGGCTCTGCAGGGAAAGAGAACGAGGGAATTTCTAGGAAGTGGAAAGGAAAAGACCCCGAAAAGAGTTTGTCATGGAATGAAGAGGGCGATGGCAGCAAGAAGTACCAGGGCCACTGGTGCTCGACGGGGAGATTTGAGAGTCTCGGCCAGATATAAAGTTTTTTTTCTTTTTGACCTCCTTGACTACGCTTGAAATAAACGTAGGCTGTAGATGATGCATCACCATTCAATGTGTACCATGAACTATGCATTTTGCAGTGTCAGCTGCAGCTAAGAACCCCGATGATAGGTCAAATTGCACGGCCTCCTTGCTAAGTTGAAAAAAAAGCCGATAGACCCTAACATTCCTGGCCTAGATGCTTGCGTAAATAGTAAGCTTGCACGTCGTTTACTCAAGCGTGGATACGACGACCCGAAGGGCGGAGCTCCCGCAACGGCTGCAGTGTAATGTACCGTGAGTATGCATACACTTCGGCGCTTGAGATGCATATTTTGTCCGGCGTCCATGCACCCTAGTAGCTGCATGTTCATTCATAAGCAGAGATAATTTGGGTCCATATTATGAATCCTAGCTGCGTTTGAAATCGGCTCTGGACAGCTAGTTGATTTCTCCCAGTTGACAGCCACCTATGAACAGTTTCTGGGAAAAAGAGAAAGAGATATCCCGCCATGAGGATACCAAGGTCCCCTCCTTGAAGAACTCAACTGATCACAAAGAGGGGATGAACATGAGGTGTAAGGCCACATCTTCTCTCCTGGCTTCCTGCTGGTCGTTGACGTTAGTCGTGGGGGGAGGAAGAAATGGGCGATGCAATATGCAGCCCCAAGTATATAAGCAGGCCTTAGTCATCTCCACCCCCATTCTCCACCGCAACGACCACATCGACATCCTTCTTTTTCTTTTTTGACAAGAGTTACAACCCTTCGTACTTTCGCTGTCTCCAAGCTTCGACCACCCTCCATGTCCAAACTTGCAGAAACGGTCCCTTGCCCATGCAGCGGGCAGCTAAGGCTGTTTGATCTCGTGATGTCCGTCGTCTTTTAAAACCGTTGGAGAGTGGCGAGCGGGTGAAGGATCGCTGCTTTACGAAGTTTGCTAAGCCTTTCTGGCCCCAAAACGCCGGGTTACCCCCTATACTCTGATATGTCGCAGCAGATGTTGACGAAAGCTGATATACGGAGTACATATAGTGTAACATCGTATTCACGTTGTCAGGTACCGCCACCGTGGCCAACAAGCGCATGGACTTGAGAAACTTGCTTGTATAACATCCGGCAGCCGTTTGGGTTGAAACAACGATGCACCAAATTCTTATATATGTGTCTCAGTGATAAGTCAGAATGTCTTTTTTTCAATAGGGTTCTGGGACATTACTCGGGCTCAGGGCCATGCAGTTGTCTGTACCCCTTACTTAGCCTGTCTTACAGATTTTTGTGGCCACATATGTACTCCGTACAGAGTACGTTCTCGGTTGGCCCGTTATGCCAGTATCAACCACTGTAGCTACATTATACCCATCTTCACTTGCAAGTTCTGGCTTTTTGTGATTGTGACGAGCCATCGGATGGAGCTCAATTGGCTGATTTCAGTCCTACAGCTACGCCATACTTGTATCCGGTGGCAGTTGTCCGAGTCATGATATCACTGAAGCTACTAGCTAGGGATCCGATGCCAACATCTATCTTCCCAAGAATGATTGGCAGGTTCCCTGGAAAGCTCTTCATCTTTCCGTGTATTTGCACCAAGGGCTTTTCCCTAAGGGGACATGTATTCCCCTAAATCCACCAATCAGAGATGCACATGGAGCTACAGGCCTGAAATCCCCCACCGGAGATAAATTGAATATGCAAGGGATACTGCATTGCATGCACCGGATTCTCTACGTGAGTTTTTTTTTGATGGCGCGTCTCTGCAAGGTCATAGGATGGCAGCTTCATTACTAATGAGCTATGCTATAATTATACTCGCTTGCATTGCTCAACCCACACACGGTTCGACCGACTGTACGTTGATAAGCTGGAGAACGACGCGGCACAGCGCGTGTATACCCCAACCAGCAATAGCCTGTAGAGGAAAAAAGACACGGGCTTGGGGTATGTAGCAAGGCACGTACACTCACTGCTTACTTCCGTTACGCTGCTGGAATAGTATTTTCGGTATGGTATCTCTTTTACGGCCGCTACTACCTCCGTTAAACGTCATTCATGTATGTTCCTAGCTTATAAAAATGACTACGCGCCTACTTTTCAAGTCTTACGACATAGGAGCATGCTTGATGTTAACTAACATTCAGTGATGTAGGATGTCAGAGTAAAATATTTGTTATTACTGTTGATAGGTCTTTTGAGTCAAATGACAGTTTCACTTACATGGCCTTGGTGGAAAAATCAAGATCCACAATCAAGAACCTGCTGATTCTTGGAACGAAGAGAGATCCTAGCTAAGAAAAGAGTTTTTCCCGTTATCCCTATTTTAGACTATGAGGGGGTCTACTTTCTCTCGCCGTATGCCTTTGTGGCATAGTCTCCCGCGTGCACGATAAGGTCTTCGGGTTTATAATCGAATTTGCCCGAGAAGTATGACTCGAGTATAGACTTGGTACCCTGAGCATATCGAATCTGAGCATCGATGGTTGATCCGGACATATGGGGAACCATGGCGTTACCACCGCCCCATGGGCCCTGGACATATCGAAGTGGGTGGTCCTTTGGAGCTGGCTGAGGGAACCAGACATCTCCACCATATCCACGGAGGTGACCTGACTTCACAGCCTCGGCGACATCTTCTTTGACAACAATTGCGCCTCGGGCAGTGTTGATAAGCCACGAACCTAGGGGAAAGGGTTAGTATGAATGTACTCAAACGGACTATGTTTGAAGATGTATCGTGTTAAACAAGACTTACCCTTCTTCATCTTAGAGATCAGCTCCTTGTTGAAGAGACCTCGTGTCTTTTCGTGTAGTGGGCAGTTGATGGTAACGACGTCGCATTGACCAAGCATCTCCTCGAGGGATTCAACTCGGCGGCAACCAATCTCCTTCTCAACCTCTGGCTTGAGTGGCTGGTAATCATAGTAAAGCAACTCCTTGCAGTCGAATGGCTTTAGTCGACGGAGGACGCGCTCTCCGATACGGCCGACAGCAACTGTTCCAACAACCTTGTCTTCAAGGTCGTATGAGTTCTTAGCAACAGCAGCAACATCCCAATCGCCGCTGGAAACTTGCTGGTAGGCTGGTACAAAGTTACGGACGAGAATGAGGATGGTCATGACAACATGTTCAGCAACAGACACGACATTGCATCCAGTCACCTCTGCGACCGTGATGCCGCCGTTGGTCTTGTTGGCGGCATCAAGGTCAACATGGTCGGATCCTACACCGGCAGTGATGGCCAGCTTGAGTTTCTTTGCCTTGTCCAGGCGCTCTTTGGTGAGATAACCAGGGTGGAAGCTATGATAAGAAGTGTCAGCGAAGGGCTAGGGGTTAACTAGGTGGATTCTTGGGAACATACGGGGTAGTGATGATGATTTCCGAGTCTACGAGTTCACGTTCGAAAACGGAGTCCTCGCCTTCCTTGTCAGAGGTGGTGATCAAGGTATGGCCATTGTCTTCGAGGTATTTTCTGAGACCAAGCTCATTTTCTGTCGTTCCAAGCAGACCAGGCTGGTCTTTGGCATGCTCACCACCCTATATAACAGTTAGCTATACTCGTCGGAGAAGGGGTTAGAACAATCTTACATCGTACAACACGAGAAGAACCTTGACCTATATTTTTTTGAAAGCAAGTCAGCGTCTGAATTCAGGTCAATTAAGAGGGACACTGCATGTATTCAGTCATCCAGAGTAGAGAGAGACAGCTTCTCAAGGGGGATAACTGGGAATTACCATTTTGGCAGAAGTATAATAAGTATACGCCTTTAGTCTTTGAGGGTGTTGACAGCGATTCCTTCAGAGAAGAGACGTTAGTGGGGTTTAATTCTACTATGAGAAGTAAACCGGAAGATGCTTTTCCAGTGATAAGAATCTTAGGCTAAACATAGCATGTATGCTTTACTTACCTGGAGTAGTGGCTTTCTATCAGGTTCACAGGAAGGAAGTAAGATAGATGAGGGAAGGAAAAGAAGATAAGATACTACGAAGAAAGAGGGGGTTGGAGGGGATTGCCCCAGCTATATAGTGCCAGTGAGCCTTCTCTAGCTTTTCTGTCAAGTCGTAACCAGCATTCTCATCCTCTTGGAGTAACATCGGTCCAGATGCTCTTCTTAGTTCGCCTTTTCACTGGCTCCCCTCGACCTGATGCCGAAGTTTCCAGCGTAGCACAGTCAAGATGTAGGATGTGCGGGGTTTGCAGGAGGAGATGCACGGCGGACGAGGATTTCCACCCGTCTGAGCAGGTTTTGACCCCTCGACCCGCATATCTCGATGCTCTTTGGCGTCTCTTTGGTGTCTACACGAAGTAGCTTTTCTCTCTCCCGCTTGTTTCATCCCCTGCGATGTTTTTTTTTTTTTTTTGGGCTTCATCTTGAAACCCCGCCTGCTCGCGTGAGGGGGGAACTGATGACGTAATGAGGGGTAATTACTCCAACAAAAGTAAACACACCAAAAAGGGAAAGGGAAGGTTGGCCGAGGAAGACTTCCGGACATTCTTTGGGTGAACTGGGAAAGTTGGAACATATAGACATCTACCCTGTCCATGGTAGAGTGATGTGTGTATCTTCTTTGGAGCTGTCGATGACGGCTTCCAGGTCTATTTTTATCGTCAGGGGTCAAGGACATGGCTGTCCGCTGAGATCCACTTGACTAGTGTCCGCACCATGGATCCAGGAACCAGGTCCCCCTTTTTTTTTTCTAGTAGAGAGGTAAGTTCGATAGAAGAAATAACATATCCTGTTGTCTTTTCTATGGTTTTAAAGATGGTGCTAGAAACATAGGCCTGCGCTGATGCTGAATGAAAGCCCTGAAAAGTGAAAAATGAACCAAAGATCCCCAAGTGTACTCCGTATCGGTCGACCAAAGAACACGCCCAAAATTAACCCTGAGATATTCCCCGATTCTGCCGCAAAGCTAGTGATGCTGTTGGAAATTAGTTCATAGGCAGATACAGTCCAAGTCCGGAGCTTCTACACAGAAGTTAGCACATATACACACTGGTCTGTCTTCGGAAATGGGAACGACGCACTTAGGGTTCGGTAAATGAAAGCGAAACGATGTCCGTCTCCAAAGGGGCGAGGCGCAGGGATGACTTGTTCCTCTACTACGGGAGCTGCAACGGCGTCAAGGGAAATAGGGCTGCAGAAAATATAGTTAGTAGGTATAGGGTATCTGATGGACGTGTTTGTTGTTTTGCTTGGAGCCTTACATGACGGCAAAGGGAGCAAGCCCGGTGAGTGCGTATTGCGGCTCAACAGTAGACGGATCCGAAGTCACAGAGGCATAGCGACGAGGGGTACGGTGGTGCGTGACCTTGATGATAGTGACGTCAATAAGCCCGTCCAGAGGTCGCGAGGCATCCACAAGATCAGAAACAGTCAGGGGCATAGGTCCTTTTTTTATAATCAAGTCAGTCTATCAATACCTTTCGTATAGCAAACCGGCATGACCATAACATACTATCAGTAGTGCCAAATGCGAAGAGCACATCCCTATGGCCACTCTCAGTTTTCTGGATAGCGCTGCGGATAGTAGCACAAAGACGGTTCTGATCATCTCTCTCAAATTCGGTGAATTTGATAGAGTAGTAATGGTTGACAACATCTCCTTCACCAAACTTGAGTGAAATGTGAATCCCATCAGCACCACCGGCCTTGGTCTCCTCATCAATCATGCGAATGAATATCTCAAAGAGGTGACCTTCCACCCCATGAATGTACTGGCATGTGGTCTGGCAGTCAACAGCCCAGGGGAGTGGTGGGTGTGTAAAGCATGGTACAAGGTTTTGAAATTCTAGCAGAGTGCGTTGAGCACTAGAGAGTTTAACAAAAACCTCAATCCCATCGATAATCGCCATTGTAGAGACCAGCTGGGCAAGGGTTGTTTATATGAAAAATCGGCGAGTAGGTCTTGACAGGCCAGTCCGGACTGTGTTAAGGGGGTGTTGGTGGATAAGAGGAGAGAGGTTGTTGCAGTTAGGCGAGCTTGTTTATCTTTTCTGAGTGCTTTTATAGAAGGGAAAAATAAATGAAGTCAAGTTTGGTAGCAATCTGTGTTGCTGTTGTGTTGCTGCACTGAGCTCTGAGGAAGCAAAGGTTCCAAGCCAAAGTGAGATATCGAACATTCTTCAAGTGAGAAAAGTGTTTCATCCAAAAAAATACTTCAAGAGGAAGATATGTAGCAACGCTCCATTATAGTATACAACAAAATTCAATGGGTATAAGGAAGAATTCCAAGAAGGAGATAAATTCTATAGGCAAAAAGAAACAGTACCAGCAGCAGTAGTAGCAGTTAGAAAAGGCGCCAAATGTCATGATGCACATCAAAATTGAAGAATTTCTAGAAGTAGGTCGGTCATATCCGCCTAGTTCCTGGGGTGTCTTCCTCATCACTATCAGGTATAAAGCCATCCTCCAGCTCCCGGGTGAGCCTTGCCTCTCTCCTCTCCTGATCGAGTGCCTCTCTACGGGACTCATTCAGCTCAAAGCCGTCTTCTCCGTCGTCGTCAAACAGGCTGTCCGAGTCCTCCTGCTCCTGAGCTAGGCTCCTGTGTCTCCATGATGCTGGAAGTGTAAGGTTCATGAGTGCATCGAATGCTCTCTCTCTCAGGGAGGTCGTGTGAGCTGATATTGTGTGTAATGGGAGATACTGTGAATATCGCTGCCGATGTTGTCGAACAAATGGGACAATAACAAAAGAGAGTGCCAGATAGATGACTAGTGATATCAGTGCAGGTATAAAGAGTGTCTAGAAGAGGACATGTTAGTATCAAGTTGTATTCAACTGTATTCTCATAAAGTCAGCTGGAGCTGATGCAAACCTTTATGACACTGGAAGCCTCTCCCATTGTAGTCGTGTGTATCAGCAGAACATCCTACTGTGTCTGGAGAACTGTATACAACAGCAGGTCTGTGTAGAGTATGGATGCTTGAATAGCTCTCCTCTATTTGTCTCTTCTTCTTCTCTTCCATCTCCTTCTTTGAGGCTTGCATGAGGCTTGCGCAGTGCTGTAACCACGTGACTTCCTAGCCGCTTCTGGATGCGGCCACCCCCCTGAAGGCGCTTGGAAGGTCGGTTGTGGATTTACACCAGAAAGTGCGCGATGGACCTGGAGTATCAGACCCTGGATAATAGCACCTGGAACCTGTCGAACTGCCTTTTCCTGCTTTCTTGCGCCTCTGACGTCGAGACACCCAGTTACTGCAGGTTTAGAGCGTGCATAGCCAGCATAACAAACAAATCAGCGGACTATTTACATATCACATGAAAGAGATGAGCGGCCGCGTCTGGAGGATACAGTGATATTCGTTGATTCCGCTGCCATAGAACCCATCTCTTCATGCGTCGCGGGTGTGGAACAGTGGCAGGAGCTTAGTTTTGGCAGTGTCCAAGTCACTTGCGAGGTATATACAGACGGACTTCACGGCCCCCTCTTCCCTCACAAAGCCAACTCCCACGACCGAACCCGCCGCTCGATATTTTCGCATACGCGCAGTTGCAGTTCACATAAAACCAGCTACTCTGGCACAAGCCGTTAGGCTAGGCCAGCTTAATGGTTACCTGGAAACGCCGCCATGACATCGTCGGATAAACCGTCAACAAAATCGTTTTTTGGGAGAAAATTGCATAAAGAACATAAAGAGCGCACGTCGGACCTGCGCGCAGAGACACCGGAGCCGTCCGGTACAGCCAGCAGCGGATCAGGATCGCGATCATCGAGATATTCGAAACGAGAGTCGGCACTGTCGGTGGATTTGACGGGCGATAACGAATATCTGTCTGGGGTTATAACTTCAGTTCCATATGACAGTATACCTGCGCGAAAGGAACCAACCCCTTCCAAAATGGGCAAACCAAACGATTACCACCAGTATCCCCAGTTTCAGGCTCCTTCGCCCGCAAACGGTTCCATGCATCTCTCAGGACCCAGACCCCCACCGGGATCCTCTGGCACAACTGCTTCCTATAACTCTCAAGGCGACAAAGGAATAAAATACCAAGCATGGAACGGCCATAATTCGAATATCCATACATATTCTACTCCAGAGTCCTCCAACTCTCGAAACTCTATAGATCAACACAGCATATATTCTGCCGTCTCCTCCGCCCCTCGAGCTTCGACTCAAACCAATACGGACAGCAGCTCTAGATATAACTACCCCACCCACCCTCACGACCCCCGTAATCAACCCGCCAGCTCTTCCGGAAGCCGTCCTTCCACGTCATCACGATCCGACTGGCTTCCTCAACAGCTACCGATCGTATTTGGCCCAACTTTGCCAATCTCAGCAGATGGAACGATACAGAGACCCAAGGATGACACGGTCGTAGACCAGATGTTCTATGAGCTCATGATAAAACGAGGATGGCAAAATTTACCAGAACAGGCCAAGAGACAGATGTTGGCTTACCCGACGTCAAAGAAGTGGACGTTGGTCCATCAGGATCGGTTAACCCAGTGGCAGGGGGAACAGAAACGACGACAACAGAATAGACAAACTTATGGCTCCGCAGATGGCGGTAAGGGCCTACTTGGACGGGCTGACGAGGAGGGAAGCCCAGAGTGGTACGTCAAGAAGGTTATGGATGACTCGATAACAGCAAAGGAACTTGGGAGTCTAAGCGTAAGCTTACGAACACAGCCTATAAGGTAAGTAATAAGCTAGAAAAACACGTTGATATGCAGCTACTTTATACTAATTCTGGTATCAATATAGCTGGGTCAAATCATTTGTTGAAGCACAAGGACAGATTGCTTTGACCAGTGTTCTTCTCAAAATAAACAGAAGGAAAGCTTCGGGACCTGTTCCTGTGACTAGCTCTGGAGGAGATAAAGATTTGGATAGGGAATATGACATTGCAAAATGTTTGAAAGCGTTGATGAACAACAAATATGGCGCGGACGATGCCCTGGCTCACCAGCAGATTATCGTGGCTCTATCCAGCTCTCTTATATCACCTAGGTTGACGACGAGGAAACTGGTCAGCGAAATTTTGACCTTCTTGTGTGACTGGGCACATGGTCAAGGGCATCAAAAGGTGCTACAGGCGATGGACCAAGTCAAGAATATGCAAGGTGAAACCGGTCGATTTGACGCATGGATGCGTGTCGTGGAAGTCAGCATCGATGGCCGAGGCAAAATGGGCAGTCTCGTCGGCGCAAGTGAAGAGTTTCGAAGCGGTGGAATAGGAATGGAGAATCTACTCATGGAATACGCCCTGGCGACAATGTTTTTGATCAACATGTTTGTTGATGCCTCGGAAGATGACTTGCAGCTCAGATGCCATATCAGGGCGCAATTCACTGCTTGCGGGATCAAACGACTCCTGGTCAAAATGGAAGGTTTCCAGTATGAAGCCATTGATAGACAAGTCGATCGGTATAGGGAAAATGAGGGAATTGACTACGAAGACCTACTCCAACGGGAGAATAGCAGCATGAAGGATAGTATTGAAGGGGAAGTCAGCGACATGAATGACCCTGTTCAAATCACCAATGCTATTATAAGTAGGCTGCGAGGGGATCGTTCTCAAGACTTCTTTGTCTCTGCCATGCAACACATGCTTCTCATTAGAGAGAATTCCGGTGAAGATAGCCACCGAATGTTCCAGCTGGTTGATGCAATGCTCAGCTATGTCGCCATGGACAGGAGGTTGCCAGACATGGACCTGAAGCAGAGTCTCAATTTCACCGTCCAAAGTCTCCTCGACAAACTGCACACTGATGCCGAAGCCAGAAGTGCATTCGATGAGTCTCTAGAGGCCCGTCAAATTGCAGAGGCGGCAATTGCAGAGAGAGATGAAATGAGAGCGCAAATCGAACTTGGCGCGGACGGCCTAGTCAAGAAACTCCAAAAGCAAATCGAAGAACAGGAAGGAGTAATTAATCTCCAGGCCCGTCAAAATGAGTCGCTAAAGGGTGAATTAGCCGAAGTCCAGAGGGTACGGGGACAGGAATTGCAGCGAAACGAGCTTGAGACTCGAGAACTGTACCTGATGCTCCGAGACGCGCAGGACGTCGCAGCCTCCAAATCCAAAATGGCTGGCGGCACTGATGATGCAGCTGCAATGGACCCTGCCCAGATGAATGGTATCCTTGACCGAGAGAAACTCATGGGACGTCTTGAGCGCCAGCTCGATCGAGCAAAGACCCAATTCAAACTTGAAGGGAAAGTTTGGCCTCAAAATAGCCCTTCAGATAGGCTTCGGGAACTACGGGAGCAAATGGAAGGCGACTTCTCTCATGATTCTGAGGTTGATGAAGAAACCAAGCGTAACTTCACCCATAGCACGTTTGGCGCAGTTTCACGGAAACGTAGCCAGGCATTCAAAGCTAATGACTCTGCCGATTACGATAACAAGGAGGGCGATCTTGAAGAACTGGACGAAGCTGAAGAAGAGGCGGTCTTTGAGAGAGGGCGATTGGTGGAGATCCGAAGACCAAAACTCGATCCTGAGCGTGCTACAGCGCTTCTGGGTGAGATTGCTTCTAAGGCTAAAGAAAAGGGTCTTAATGAAGAGTCACCAGCGCCCGACGCCGCCGCAAATGGAGAGGCAGAGGATGCCGAATCAGCTGGGAACCTCAGCGGCTTCAATGGACCTCCACCTCCTCCCCCACCTCCGCTTCCAGGGTTTGGAGGAGGTGCGCCGCCGCCGCCGCCTCCTCCGCTTCCTGGGTTTGCTGGTGGTGCTCCTCCTCCACCACCTCCTCCTATGCCTGGCTTTGGTAGTGCTCCCCCTCCGCCTCCCCCGCCTATGCCTGGTTCTGGAATGCCTCCTCCACCTCCACCTCCGATGCCCGGTGGCTGGCAAAAAGGCGGCTACCTTCCCACTGGACAAATTTCACAAGTGCCTACGGTCAGCCTACCATTTATGCGACCTAAGAAAAAGCTCAAGGCATTACATTGGGACAAGGTTGATACTCCTCAAGTGACTGTTTGGGCTGCCCATGCGCCAACACATGAGGCCAAAGAACAGAAATACACGGATCTTGCAAAGAAGGGAGTACTCGATGAGGTCGAAAGACTGTTCATGGCAAAGGAAACGAAGTTGATAGGCCGTGCAGCGAAGAAAACGGATAAGAAGCAAATCATAGGCAGCGAGTTGATGCGCAGATTCGAGATCTCATTCGCCAAATTTTCACAAGTATCCGCGGACGAACTTGTTCGCAGAATCATCCACTGTGACACTGAAATATTAAACAATACAGTGGTGATGGAGTTCTTACAAAGGGACGAGCTGTGCCACATCCCCGAGAATACATCCAAGTTAATGGCTCCATACAGTAAAGATTGGACCGGACCTGGAGCTGCCACCACCGAGAGAGAGCAAGATCCCGCCGAACTCACTCGCCAAGATCAAATCTATCTTCAGACCGCTTTTGAGCTCAATCATTATTGGAAGTCAAGGATGAGGGCACTTCAATTGACCCTTACCTTTGAACAAGAATATGATCATATATCTTCGCGCCTTCGGGAGATAGGACAAGTTTGCGAGTCGTTACGTGATTCAGTCTCGTTGATGAATGTCCTCGGGCTTATTCTTGATATTGGTAACTTCATGAATGATTCTAACAAGCAAGCAGCTGGTTTCAAGCTTAGCTCCCTAGCTCGTCTTGGGATGGTAAAGGACGACAAGAATGAGTCGACCTTTGCAGATCTTGTTGAACGTATTGTTCGAAACCAATATCCAGAATGGGAAGGGTTCACGGACGATATCGATGGCGTTATCCAAATTCAAAAAGCAAACGTCGATCAATTGCAGCAGGACGCAAAGAAGTATATCGACAACATTAAAAACGTCCAATCAAGTTTGGATTCTGGTAACTTGAGCGACCCGAAGAAATTCCATCCTCAAGATAGGGTAAATTCGGTTGTTCAGAGATGCATGAAGGACGCTAGGAGGAAAGCAGAGCAGTTGCAGCTCTACCTAGAAGAGACAAGCCAGACATACGATGACATTATGGTATTCTATGGTGAAGACCACACAGACGAAAACGCCAGGAGGGACTTCTTTGCTAAACTTGCAACCTTCTTGCAAGAGTGGCGCGTATGTTTCCCTCGCCCCCTCTCCCTTCGATTTATTCCTTGCCTTTGTTTAATTTGGAACATTACACTAACCTTCTTCGCTAGAAATCAAAAGAAAAGAACGTCGCATGGGAGGATAACAGGCGTCGTACAGAGGCTTCGCTCGCGCGTAAGAGGGCCAAGCCAGCACTCACAAACGGAATTGACGGCGGAACACCAACTTCGCCCACGTCCAATGGTGCTATGGATTCCTTACTGGAGAAGTTGCGTGCTGCTGCTCCTCAGGCTAGAAACCAACGCGATAGAAGACGCCGTGCAAGGCTAAAGGAGAAACATCAAGTAAGGCTGGCTTCCGGGCAACATGTGCCAGGCATCACGACGGACGACGGCCAACAAAAGGAAGATGCCGCGACTGTCGAGCCAACCGCTGCCCCCAAGGAAGATGTACCACCAGATTCCAAATCCGAGAGCGAAGACATCGCGGACCGTGCTGCCAGTATGCTTCAGGGCCTCAGGAGCGATAAAGACTCCGGGGGTAGTCGTGCTAGGCGACGAGATAGTGCCGAAGAGGCCCGACGAAACAGGCGAATGCGACGGCGCACTCCTGCCACGGCGTCTAACATTAAAGACTCGGGCGATGGCACTACTCCACTCCCCGCTCATCCAGAGCCCGAAGGTGGAGGGAAGAGAGAGTCCTCGGGGAGCAATACTTCCGCCGTCCAGGCAGATAGTTCTAATGAACCCGAAACATCACCGCGACCCTTGCCAGCCACTCCTGCTGGGACAGATTCTAATCCTATCACGATATCCGATTAACACATTCCTTGGAAGACTATACATCTACCCCTTTTTCCTATTGTCTAGCACCCCTTTGTTGAATTTAGCGCTCCGTTCCCCTCCCTTATTATCAATATTCACTCTTAATATGCATTCCTTGCCAAAGCATCATCTCCAATCTTCACATCAATTTTTCTATATACACAGTTTCACCCCTTGCTAGAGCTTATTTCTTCGTTTTATCTCATTTCTGCGCCCCTACTATGATTCAGTGTATGAGATTTCTCGTGTATAGTGTTTCGTTTCTTACATGCATCAGTACCCGTGTTACAGGACTTTCATATCTGGCTACTTCCTAGGACTTTGGGCTGGATCATCTTTATACTTACAACCTCATTCTCCTTCGCTACTTCACCCAAGCATATCTTTCTATCCTAATTTCCCAACAGGATGGTGTTAAATTAAATATCAAGTGGTTGGAATTCCTCTATGGCTTCTAATACTATCGTTGGCATCTTTCAACCCTTTCCAATCATCGAGCTTTCTACTATGAATAGCCCTGGTTTTCCTGATACTCAAAATCGCCCCAGCTATCTGACCAGACGTGGAAACTGGGGAGTTTGCACCACAATGGGATGGCATGAATACGGCATCAGCCCCATTCGTTGCAACATCGGTCGATGCGCGATCAAGTTGGAGTCATAAATGCACAAGGCAAAATGCACAGGGTACAGTAGATCCATGACCTCATAGATCTATGGAACTTGCATATGGCCGCTGTTTGCCATTGCCGTGCGATTCGGGGGACAAAACTACAACCTCTGCTCTCGTCTATATATCTATTCCTCTCTTCCTTAAATACTCTAGTTTTTTAGAAAGAGAAAGGGACTGGGCGTATTATCTCAAAAACCTACATGAAAAATGTGGCTCAATCTCCTTCGTCTCCTCTGGCTTTTGATCTCATTCCTGCCACTCGGGGCAACCGACATGGCAGGAATCCATTCTCCAAAGTCGAGATTCTCAACTGAGGTATATCAGTGCACACATTTGGAAGAAGCATTGATAAACTCAGCGTTAAATGATGCTAGACTTGCTGTTAGTTTCACTCCTGCTCTGATCCTAATAGCTTTGTGTCGATCATGCTAACACGGCAAGTAGCTTCGTGCTGCAGCCATGCGATTGGACTCACTCGCAGGGATACTCGAGAGGAAACCTGGGATAGCAGACACGATCAGTGGAATTGACAGAGTCACTCAGTGGACATTCGAGTCCATCTACGTAGCGCCATGGAGAGTCGAGATGGACGAAGAAGATAAAGCATTGAACGTACGAGGACTAGATATGGTTAAGAAGCTTCACTGTTAGAGAAGGCCGCCCAAGCAGAATCTGCTCCTACATTTCGCTTCTAGGTGCTTATATCGTTCTTAGACATAATTGAGAGAATGCTTGACGGCTTCAACGACGACGGCTATCCCCTACTTGAAATCTGGTGCGGCGATGACTTTTTTTCCAAGACGTTGCCACCCTTCGCTTCCGAGGCAGACAGTACGTTGCGCCATGATACCCCAAGTTTCTCCTCCATTAAGGGTTTTCTAACATGTTTATTAATATCTTCCCTTTCTCCAGAAGCGGATAAACTAATTCGTTTCGATAC
>JANTQJ010000406.1:0-16340 GCA_032989685.1 Arthroderma sp. PD_2
CAAGGTTCCACTTCTCCCGCTCCTCTGGGATGACATCTGGGTCTCTCATGAAGAGAACCTCTTGCTCTATCTCCCTCCGGATATAGTTATCTAGACGACGGACACCACGACAGTGAGCAAGAGTGTCAACGGTCTCCCAGGTGGCATGGTAATGCGCCAACCCTTGCCATTTAGTGTAGTACTCGCAGTCGCGGCGGCCTAGGTCGGGTTTCGAGAGGTCAACGTCTTCCTTGAAGCGATGGTAGAGGATCTTGTCAATGGCTGGAGTGGTGTCATCCACGGTATAGGCCCATTCCCCCGGAGTGCCGTCCTCATATTCGTCCTCGAACATGTGGTCGTCACTCTCTTCGTTATAGTTGCACACCTTGTTTGCTCGTCGTGTTGAGAAGCGGACTTCACCATGCGACGGGAGTAAGGAGTTTTTATTGTTTTGTGTGTTCCGGCGTTGTTTTTTGCCCTGACGACTGCGACGAGGGCCCTCATAGGCGTCGCTATCTGAATCAGAAGATGAATCAGGCATCTGGACAGGCGAAGGACGGTCAGAGGCACGGCCGGGCCGTCGTCGTTTTGGAGGTGGGGCGACGTCTGAGTCGGAGCCAGAAGAATCTTGACCTAACTGTCGGGTTGGGCGAGCACGCCCACTCCGTCGTAGGCCATAGAGAGCCGGGTTGTTTCTGATATATTCCTCTTCGTCGACAGAAGATTTACGTTTCAATCCTCTTTTCGAACCCGGCGAGGACGAAAACATTTCTGACGGAGGGGCATCTGCGCCATGATCCAGCGTGAAATCTGCAACATCCTCGCCAGCCGCGTCTTCCGAAGCTCCAATGCTTTCGTCATCAGAAGAATGGTGTGAACTCATCCCAGCATCGACTCCGTTGGCACTCTCATCGTCATCATCGTCATTTGCCGAAGCTAGCTCTTCGGCATTCATGGATTCGTGAGAGGCATCGGAGTCGTCCATTGTTTCGACGTTGGGAGGGAACATCTCGCCATCACTAGGCGCATCTGGCATGGAAACATTATCGTGCAGCCCGTAACCAGGCGGAGAGCGTAAAGGACTGTGTCCGTTACGTATATCGAGAGGGAGGGTGTTTGGGATCACCACGGTCGAGGCTACATTGTCGCAATTAGCATTAAGGCAATTGCAGTAAAACGCGGCATGGAAGCGCTGAACAAGAGAGGCGAGAAGCATGCAGCCAGTAATATTGTATTCAAGGTAGCTATAACTCCTCAGGGAAGCATAGGAACGCGGGGATCGATGGGGTCTGATGTATCTATAGAGGAATTTGATGAAATGGAGATGGATGAAGCGACACTGATTATGGACAAGAGCGCGTGCAAATTGAGACCACGAGAGGAAGATAGAGTGGCAAGACCAGCTACACAGGCAGCCATATCAACGACAAAGCGCCCAGGAAGCTCGACAGCGTACATATCAGAGGAATGGAGGGGGGGTTCCCGATTGGGGCACTATGAGGGAAAGCCGGGGCTGTATATCTCGCGGCCAAGAGGCAACGCAGAGACGGGCAGGCTGCGTGGAAAAACAACTTACGATCCATAGCGTGGTAGCCCCCCACGCGACCAGGAACCTGCTGAGCAGTGCAGCGCAAAACGGGCGGGTGGACGAAGCAGCAGCTGTCAGGCCAGCGAAGACTTTTATATGCGTTTTTGAGTGTCCAGCGGCAGAAGAGCGAGCAAAGAGGCGGATGGAGTTGGAGGTCAGGGAAGGACGGACGCTGGCCTTGCCTTTTTGGGTTAGCGTGATTAGGTAAAGCAGTTGATTAATAAGGGCTTAGGTAAGTAATTAATAAGGACTTAGTCATGTATTAATGACAGTAAGTTACAGTGATACAGCTTAGTCATCTTAGGCGCACGAACCACGCGCGATGGAATTGTAAGCCAAAAAGGCAAAAAAGATGCACACAAAACAGGACGTTCCGAGATATCTCTTATCATCTTCACGGCCTCTTATACATCTTGGTCTTCTCTCGAACTTCCCGGTGTTGGGCTGTTTCTGGCCGTGTTGGTATCCTGAGCGTTGCCGTCAGAGTCATAATTGACAACCGAGACTCTCGATAACTCTTTTTTTTCCCGTCGGTCTCTCTGCCCCTCCTCGAGAATATATCTATAGGTTGATCTGGACATTTATACTGCCTACGCCGCAGTATCTACAACGAACGCCATGTCTGATAAACTCACTAGGTATGTTATAGCATTGATCCTGCTAGGTGATATACTGACTTTTCTTTTTCTCTCTCTCTAGGATCGCTATCGTTAACGACGATAAGGTATATACATCCTACCCCGCCAACCCTGATTAGATACAGATTCTAATGCCGAAGCCTTTTTTTTACCACATAACAGTGCAAGCCAAAGGTGAGTTTATCCCTAGCCTTGGTCTGCCAAACAACCGTCTGACGGCTGTGAAATATAGAAATGTCGTCAGGAATGTAAGAAGTCTTGCCCGGTCGTTCGTACCGGCAAGCTCTGCATCGAAGTCGCGCCAGACTCGAAGATCGCTTTCATCTCGGAACGGCTGTGTATCGGTTGTGGTATCTGCCCAAAGAAATGTCCCTTCGGCGCAATCCATATCATCAACTTGCCCACCAACCTGGAATCACAGGTCACCCATCGTTACTCGGCCAACAGCTTCAAGATTCATCGACTGCCCATGCCCCGTTTGGGTCAGGTCCTTGGATTGGTTGGAACAAACGGTATCGGAAAGAGTACTGCACTCAAGATTCTTAGCGGGAAGCTGAAGCCTAACTTGGGTCGATATGATAACCCACCTGACTGGGAGGAAATTTTGAAGTACTTCCGTGGCTCTGAGCTCCAGAGTAGGTTTCATCATTACTATCCTTATATTAGGGGAGCGATACAGATGCTAACTATCCCAAGACTACTTCACCAAGGTCCTTGAAGACGATCTTAAGGCTGTTGTCAAGCCACAGTATGTCGACCAGATCCCTCGAGCTGTCAGAGGCCCTGTAAAGGAGGTCGGTGCCCTTCTTGAAGCACGAGCTCAAATGGACAACATGGAGCACGTTATGGATGTTCTGGGTATAGACCCAGCCTATATATTGTTCAATGGTAAACGACAGCTAACGATATCCTAGAACTTCAGCAAGTCAAGGACCGTGAGATCGGCCTCCTCTCTGGTGGAGAACTTCAACGTTTTGCTATAGGTCTTGTTTGCGTCCAGCAAGCGGATGTGTAAGTATACTAATCATACAGATCATCCTAAGCGTCTACAGAGGTAATCAGATGAGCTAACGTCGGCCAGTTATATGTTTGACGAACCTTCTTCCTACTTGGATGTTAAACAGCGTCTTAGCGCTGCACGCATGATTCGAGAGCTTCTCCGACCAGACGACTATGTTATCGTTGTTGAGCACGATTTGTCCGTCCTTGACTACCTTTCTGACTTTATCTGTGTTCTCTACGGTCGCCCCGCCGTGTATGGTGTGGTTACTCTCCCAGCCTCCGTTCGTGAAGGTATCAACATTTTCCTTGACGGCCATATCCCCACTGAGAATCTTCGATTCAGAGAAGAATCTTTGACCTTCCGAATTGCTGAGGCTGGTGACGACTTCATGATCGACAAGGATAGAGCCTTCAGCTATCCAACAATGGAGAAGACTCTTGGAAAGTTCCATCTCACTATCGAGACTGGTCAGTTCACCGACTCTGAAATCATTGTGATGATGGGAGAAAACGGAACTGGTAAGACCACGTTCTGTAAGATGCTGGCTGGTATAGTGAAGCCGGATGGTGGCCAGAACGTTCCTCCAATGAACATCAGTATGAAACCACAAACCATCACACCTAAGTTTCAGGGTACCGTTCGACAGCTCTTCTTCAAGAAGATCAAGGCTGCATTCTTGTCCCCACAGTTCCAGACCGATGTCTACAAGCCCCTCAAGCTGGACGATTTCATCGACCAGGAAGTCCAGAACCTGTCCGGTGGTGAATTGCAGAGAGTTGCTATTGTTTTGGCTTTGGGTATGCCAGCTGACATCTACCTGATCGACGAACCGAGTGCCTACCTTGATTCGGAACAGCGTATTGTTGCTGCCCGTGTTATCAAGCGATTCATCATGCACACCAAAAAGACTGCATTCGTTGTTGAGCACGATTTCATCATGGCCACTTATCTCGCCGACCGTGTCATTTTGTTTGAAGGAAACCCATCTGTCAAGGCTAGAGCAAACAAGCCGGAATCTCTCCTCACGGGATGCAACCGTTTCCTCAAGAACTTGGATGTCACGTTCAGACGTGATCCCAGCACTTACCGACCACGTATCAACAAGCATAACTCCCAGCTTGATCAAGAACAGAAGTTGAGCGGAAACTTCGTAAGTTATACTCTCCCTTTGTCGGATATAATATTGTATCTAACGTCTCGCAGTTCTTCTTGGAAGAGGAGAGTTGAAAAGGTTGTCCAACAGGATAATCGCCATGAGGGTCGCCGTAACCGTCCATGGCCACACTGGCAGGAGAACCACTGGAGGATTATAAGGGATCGCCGCTTGAGCCGTGTCAGTGTTTCCAGGCCGGTAGCAGGCCGAAGATGGCGTACTATGCAGTTCTTCGGCGAGAAAACATCGTATGATGATGACGATGACGATGACGACACGAGGTTTTTCCCTGCGCCGAATCGTTAGCCCAATGCTTCATTTTTGACAAAAGGGCCGGTTCATGATTGATTTCTGTGTCATCACCTTCCACAGTTATGAAACGTAACGTGGAAAAGGGGCTCCCGGTGATGATTATGAGGCTCATGGTGTAGAACACCTTCTACTCTAACTACCGCTAGAGACCTATGAGCCGAGAGATGGGAAAGATAGAAACAAAAAAAATTGTGTTTTCAGTTACTTCTCTAGCTGCAATTCTTAGGTCTCTTTGCTTTTTATCTGTCATTTCTCTGTGTTGTAATTGCAGGTTTTATTCATTCTGTGCGTCTAGTTCTTGGTGAAATGATTCAACATCACATCTCACACCCACACTCTTTAGAAAGGGACATTGATTATCTTATAATCGACAGCTCATCAGCCATCCCTTATCATATTATGTGAACTTACAACGTTGGTAATCTGTTAGTCTAGAGTTCTAAGAATGGCAGACCAAAAGATTGTGTATGCAAGAGTTAGTGACTATAATAAAGAATAAAAACCAGCCAATTATCCTAATCTTCTTCAATTTCCCCTTCCTCGCTACCCGAATGGACTGCCTTCTCTTCCACAGCAGGCGCTGCTGCTTTCTCCTCTTTCACCTTGTCTCGTCTCGCACCTTTGATAGCTGCTGATCGATCAGGCTCCCGCCTGTACCGTTTTGCAGACCGACTGCCGACGCTCTCGGCATCGCTGTCTCGACGTCTGCGGCGTTCACTAGTCACACTCCGTGGGGCTGTATCTGTATCGCCGCCGCCATAATCGAGCTCATCACGACTAGTTCGGGGGTCAGCGCGACTATGATATAGTCTCTCCCGCTCCCGCTCCTCCTCTCGAAGACGTCGGTCGCGGCGTGGTCGAGAAGAACTTCTCTCACGATCTCGAACCCTATCCCTATCCTTTTCGCGCTCACGGTCCCTGTCCCTGTCCCGATCTTTCCCGCGGTCACGATCACGATGGCCAGGTGGAGATGAGAACCCACTGGCTTTCCGATAGGACCGTTCCCGGTCTGCCTGAGCCTTGCGACGATCGGCTTCGTAGGCGTCGGGTTCAGGGGTACGGCTGTGGCGTCCAGACGCTGGCCATCTCTGGCCATTGCGGGTGTCATCACCTCGATCACCTCTTTCATAATGATCACGTCGTGAAGGGCGGTCTCTTCCGCGTGCCTCGCGATCACGCTCCGCATCTTCTTCTTTCTCTTTGAGGCGACGGACAACTTTGTCAAATGCCGATCTGCGAGCCTCGTCTGTATCAACAGCTCGATATTCCTCCATCTTTTCAATTCTGGGCTTGACTTCTTCCCACGAATCAGCTGCCTGAACTGGTGGCTCGAGATGCTTAATACGTGATCGGAGAAGGTCGATTGCTCGCCGCTGCTGTCGGCTGGCTGCATGCTTTTCATCCTCTGTCCGTCGAAGGACCTTCTCCTGCAGACGGTCAAAGATAAGCTGCAGAGTATCTTGGTCAATTGTTGCAGTACGACGATCGGTCCTCATCACAGCCTTGAACTCGTCGAATGTTGTCTTTAGGGTGGTCTCAAATCGTTTGTCCTAGAACCATAATGTTAGTTAAACATCTAACCACTCACATAAACAATAAGTGAACACTTACATCCAGGACATCTAGAACATCGTTTCTTCGTCCACGTATAGCACGTTCTTCTTCCTCAACTATATCCCAGAATAGATCTAAAGGAGTAGATCCAGACTGTCCAAGCATCGCTGCATATCGTGGATCTTCCTCGATCAAAGGGTGTATATTGACCCATTTGCTTCCAGCTTTGATTGTTCCTTGTGACCTAAGCTCCTGTAGCAAAGCTATAAACGCGTCTCTTGCTTGACGCTCCCTTCTAGTCTTACTAGCCTTCTGTTGTTGCCTGAGGTCGTTGAACACTCTCTCGAGAGATTTTATGTGGTTCTCAAAGGCGGTCAGGATATCCGACTTGGTCAAGGCCTTGAACTTTTCGTCCGCTTGGATCTTTTCGTTTGACTGGATTATCTCCTGTGCTTCTGACCAGCGAGTGTACGGTTCTAGATTTAGTGTCTTTAAAATGTCAACCAAATCATCTCTTGCGGACTTGCGTGCAGTAGCCTGCTTCTCCGCATGCTCCTTCTTCAGCTCCATGATATACTCCTCGAAAAGTTGTCTCCGTTCACCCTCATCGTCTGTGGATCGAAATATAGTTTCTCCTTCGATGATAGGTCGGATAGTTTTCCAACGTGTATAATGTTTGATCTCGGGGTGGCTTTTCAGCATCGTACCAAAATCCGCCCTAAGTTTGGCAAATCTTTCTTTCGCCTTGTCCTTTTCTTGGGCGCGAACTTCAAGCACATATTTGTCGAATGCAGATTTCCTGTCCCTAGGATCCTTTAACGAACGATATTGGGGGTCCTTGATGACAGCGCGCATTACCTGTTCCCAAGACCAATCTGGTTGGACGTTGCTGCGCCGTAGGAGCTTCATGAATGCATCTTCCGCCTCCTCAAAGGTAGCGAAGCCGGAATCGGCTTGTTGAGCAACAATAGGGGCAGAATTTGCGCCATTAATGTCCATACCTCCTCCATATCCATGTCGTCGATCGTTTCGATCGTTCGCGCTCCGGTCATGTTCTTCACGGTCATGTGTGGGGGTTTGGTAAGTCGGAAATGCGCTTGCACCACCTGCAACAAAGGTTGGGGCACTGGATACAGTCAAGTTAGATCTCAAGTCTTGTATAAATGGTAAGGGTATGAAGGTTCAGGGGACATACGAAGGAGTAGGCCTCGGGGTAGGCTGAGCTTGAGCTTGAGCATTTTTGTAAACTTCAGGCATCTCCCAAGAGCTTTGTTTAGTTTCGGTGTTATACCAGTATTTCCGACCACCCGCAGCTGTGTATTCCTTCCATGGTTGATTTGATAAGGCGCGCTAAAGATACGCTGTTAGTATGAAGCTCAAATAAGGGTTCTAGGTGTCATTACAAACCTCTACTGGTGTCATCAATTCCAGTGGTTTGGTCCATTGGGTAGCCTTGGTCTGAACATTGTAATAGTAAACCCTGCCTTCTGCATTTCGCGCCTCCTGCCAGATGGCCGGCGGCATCGGTAGTCCCTCTGGGGCATTCATGGTTGTGTAGAGACAGAGTTATCTGTTCTGTGTTTTGAATGGCTCGCTTTTGGATCTCGTGGTTATCGAGTGAGTGACATCTAGCACAGCAGACCAAGTAAGTCTGCCTGATGCAAATCAACCTTGTTATCACCACTATCCGCCAAACTTAGGGTGTGCTTCAAGGTGTCGCAATGTGTCTTCCGTCTCTGATATGTCAAAAGTTGAAGCTCAAGCTAGCGCGCGCGAGAAATTTACTGGAACCAAAGCACAGACCATTTGGATCATGTGACCTAGCCCCTTTGGGTTGGGTGTTTTGCCTAATCGGGCGTTTATGAGGTTGACTTCACCATCAACTTTGAATCCAAGGGAGTCAGTTTATGTTGTCTCTCTTTTGTTTATTGTGTTTATATCACTAGTTATGTGGCCTTGAGCTGGACCTGACTTTTAACTAATTTCCGCTTATTTGTTAACACATGATACCCTGATTTGAAGATGTCTGAATACCAGTTTCTACAAAATGCGACTCTAGATACCATTGTTCCCCAGGCTTCAGATCTAAATATAGAGGAGTTGTTGAAGACTACTCAAGAGCGCTCTGGGGATCCAGGTACATGTCTGTCAAAGATTCCGCAGCGCCAGCTTCTATTTTTTGGTATGTACCTCGCACTCCTCTACCAGATTGCTCTATTACTCATATAAAATGAATAGATGAACGTATCACACTTTATTTGGTTCTTTACCTGTCAGAATTTTTAAAGGATACTTTAGAGGCTTGCATCTCGAATCTGAGCGTACATCTGGAGGCCTTCGCTATTGATGAGGGTAACCCAAAAGAACAGAGTGAAGAGGAGTCCAATTCAAAGGACCTGATATACTCTCATACCGTGAATAATAAAGATGACCCACTGGTTATTGTTGACGAGTCTGTTGATGGTGGAGGAAGCGGAAATAATGCATATGTGATATGGAAATCGGAAGCTTTCCTCTGTTCGTATATATATATTCCCATCATAGGACTCGGCTCATCTAACTAGTTGTCAGATCGCCCTCGAGTGCGTTTGAGACACCCATCCGTTGTGTTTACGGCATCTGCCGACTTTAGCCCTCAAAGGTCACAGACATCGACCAGCAATGATCAGTATCTGCCATGTCTTATGCCCGCTTCGACAAATATCTTCCAGTCCTTAACAGCCACTGGAGATGACCTAGACCCATACCTCCCAGCATCCAGGATATTACGGCTTGTCCCTTCTACTCAGCCCGAAGGGTCGATCTACAATGTGCAACAAATGTCATATAATCCTATTCGCATCATCCCCGCTGCCAGTGCCAAGATTAGATATTCCCGTTCCGCTGCTGTTTCGAAGAAGCTATCGACAACTGCCAGCCTCGATTTCGAAGCGACACCATTCACTAGCTACGAGGTTGTTTTAGAAGAAGCAGAGCTATTGTTGTCAAATGGCACAGTGGAACCCCTGGCCCAAGCTATTGGATTTTCGCCTCCTATCAACTGTCCAGCGCGGGATGATATATCATTAATCTACAAGCTTCTATCCGCTGAGATGGTAGATACAGATACACCAGTGACCTCTGCTCTCGACATTTCATTAAAAGTCACAGTTCTAGTTTCAGATGATTGTCAGCCAAAGATATCCATGCGTTGGAGGACCAATGTCGATTTTTCCAAGCCAACAAACCAATCGTTGGGAAGCGTTAGTAACATGCTACGTCGAAGCATTGTGTCTCGTGGCAGCGACCAGTCAACACAAGAACCTTCCACGCCGCAAGTTGCGTCGTATTCTCCTGGAATCCAGGGTGTGAAGATATCATTCTATGGTCCCTCCAGTGTCGAGGTTGGCAAGCCATTTGACTGGGACGTTTTTATTGTGAACACATCCACAAAATCAAGAAAATTTGGAATTGTTGCTGTTCCGTTCCGAAGACGCTCAGACACGAGGGCACATGTTCCAAGGCCATCATCCGCTTCTTCCATAAAGAGGGCCGATGAAGTTGCAGAGGCTGTTGTTGACGAAAACATCGTCTATGCAATGCAGCAAAATGCAGCGCCCCACGAAACCGATCTTATCTGCCTTAGCACAGACACGAAAATAGGGTAAGTCCTAAGTATTTATCTCCCTTACTTGACGCCTCATGACTGATCTTACAACAGACCTCTCCTTCCTGGCACATGCCATTCCACGAGACTAAGGCTGCTGCCTCTGTCGCCAGGACTTTTACACCTGGAGGTCGTGAAACTCATCGACCTGGGCTCAAATGAAACCATGGAGATCCGAGATCTACCGGATATAGTGGCCTACTCAAACGTCGATCTTTAAGGGGTCTTAATTGAGGGCGGGACTGGCATTCTCATGTGAAGAGTTTCAATGTTCCGACCTGTGGAGCGCCCTGGAGGTATCTTCAATTCATGAGCAGAAGGATAACGAGTTAAATTAGACCATTACCCCGTTGATAATGTAGCAGAGAGTACTCCGTACGGAGTATACTGAGCAGATTCCAGCCGTAACAGACGCCTCTAAGGAGTTTCCCATCTTCCTCTGCCCCTTCTGCTCCCTATATGATCGTCCATTATGATTATCTTTCTTTCTCTTCAACTTATCTAGGGGGAAAATGCGTAGCTTAGTCATTCCCTTAATAAGCAAACCACGCACTCTCATTGGCTCCTCGGTTGTGCTGCGGCCTTTCCACCTCCAAATCCTGAACAAATGAAGCCAAATCGCCCTTGCGTCATATTACAACAGGACTGCAAGGCACTCCGCGAACCTCTTATCCACCTCGCCCACATCTGCCAGACGCCTCCATCGAGATATCTAACCGGCCTATTTAGAGGGAGTCCAAGGCACCCCGGCATTATGATCAGCCCATCGAAATGGGGTCTGCTTAAGGCCCTGGACAGTCGATATATCTACGGACGTGTGGTCAGTTAGAAACCTTACTACTCTGCCTTGAATCAAGCTTCTTGCGCCTCCCGCTACTCCGGAAGACATTGTCGAGGCTATAGCATGTCTGTATTGCTCTAGGTCTAGCCCTTGCTACATGCCATTATATTCCTTACCGAGATTGCCGTGACCATGAGGCTGATAGCCAAATTTAACACATATTATGCTCAGAACCCTGGTAAGCCCGGGCCCTTGACCGTCACTCCCGCTATAGGTCTAGGACCGACAGAAGTAGCTAACGGTTTGCATGATAGTCTTGACGACGATGGTCACAAACGCAGTAAGGATATCCCCTGCCGTTCTGCAAAGCGATCGACTCTCGGAGTAGGAGGGGAAACGGACCATACTGACGGGAAACAAATAGGTTCTGGGTGGAATAGCAGATACAGTTGCACAGTCGATATCCGCTATAAGCGCTCGATGCAAGGAGCTCCCAAGAAACAGAGATAAAACCAGTTTTATTTCGATCGATTTACAAGACCTCGAGAAGGAGAAGCCACCGGCGGTTGGGGAACTAAATTTCTACAGGAAGCGCCCTGCTCCCTTCGATTTTGAGAGGCTCACCCGCTTTATGGCATACGGCTTCTTCATGGCACCTGTCCAGCATCGGTGGTTCAGATTCTTATCTCACATATTCCCAGTGACACAAACCCATGCCACCCTTCCAGCGCTAAAGCGGGTTGCCATGGACCAGCTTATCTTCGCTCCTATCGGTATTTATACCCCTCCACTCTAGACTGCGTTGTTTGGAAGATCTCTAACATAGTTAGGTCTGGCATGTTTCTTCACATTCATGACTGTGGCAGAAGGTGGTGGCCGCCGTGCTCTGTCGCGGAAATTCGAGGACGTTTACCTACCGACTTTGAAAGCCAATTTTGTGCTGTGGCCGACTGTTCAAATAATGAACTTCCGCCTAGTTCCTATTCAGTTCCAAATTGTATGTCACCTAAACTTCCAATAATATCTTTGAGTTGTCTTTTATATCCGCTAACCTCCTAACTTCAAATTTAGCCATTCGTTTCTTCGATAGGAATTGCCTGGACTGCTTATTTGTCACTCACTAACTCTTCAGAAGAAGAGTAAGAATGTAATGACTTTGCTATTATGTTTTATAACACTTTTGGGTGGAGTTTGGGAGTTATGGCTCTGCATGGAATAGGCTATGAAACACCAGTAGCAAAGCGTCTTATCTAATGCTCATGCTTGTTTTCGGTCTATGTGGTCTTATATATTTACGTTAATCGTCTAGATAGCTGGGGTCCACAGACCATTTTAATGTCAATAGGGATTTATCAGATTGGAGCCAAGTCATTACTAGTGACCTAGTAGTAAAGACATTCCCAAACATGGTTCTTTGTATTTCCATGATAGATATGAATAAAAGCTCTTCTTGTATATGTGATGGAATATGCGCTATTCATTTGATCTAATAGGAAAATCTAAATGAAGGGTGGTCGTCACCTAGATTGTTAACTTCATCCTCAGGGAGTTGAAGCCGATAATCTCTCCCCCCTTCATCACGAATTCGATTCTCCCGAATAAGATAGAAAAGGAGTATGACACAAGATATCCCACAGATCCAGAAAGCCCCCAAAGTCGTACCAAAGCCAGTTGGGTATAAGGGTTTCTCCTTGTCCAAGAAAATATTACTCGCGACTAATCCGCCAAAATTTCCAAAGGCAACTTGAAAAGATGTGGAAAAAGATCGTTTATAGTGTCCCGCCATGCAATTGCTGAGCCACGTCACGCAAATGGGTTGTGTGATGAATGTGCCGATTGTAATTGCGAAGACTGCGAAGTATCGAGCTCCTACGGGGACATGTTGCTGGCAGATAAGTAAAACGTAGCCGACTGTTGCAATGACGCAGCCAATAATGGTAAAAGCAAAGCGGTGGCGTATAGCATCGGAAATCCAGGCTACTCCTAGTGTGATGACAGTTGAGACGACGAAGATGGGGATACTCATCACTTGGGCTTTGAGGGATGGCCAACCGAATTGATGTAGAATGGTAGGTGTGAAGAAAGCGGTGGCATATCCAGATGTCACGGCCCCGAAGTACATGGCCATCCTGGTCAAATATGAGTCTCAAGTTTCTCATAATATATCTAAAGGATTCTGGAAATATTGAACGACTTACCCAAGATAGATTTTGATATCAAAAAGGCAGCGTTTCAAAGCAGGCCTATCAAGACGATCCATTTGTGCTCCGTTGTTATCAAGAGCTAACCGGTTAAGGAGCATTTTCCGCTCTTCATCGTTTAGGAATTTGGCCGTCTCAGGCCAATCCACGATGAAGAATTTTGATAAAAGGGCAAATACAACAGTGGCAAGCCCTTCGATAATGAAAATCCAACGCCAACCACTGTAACCTGCTGTTCCATCTAAACGAGCAATTCCGTACGCGAGTAACTATCCGGGCGTCAGTGTATGCTTGGAATGGACATTATCAAAAAGATGCAAGGAAAGCTTACTCCGCTGAAGGCACCGGCGATGATGCTCGCTGAAAAGAAGAAATTGACTCTCTTCTGGAGTTCATGCCGTCGGTAGTACATGGAAATAAGGTAGACACATCCTGGAGGTTTTGGTTAATGCACATGGCATTTCGGTTTCATTTTCAGTACAGAGCAAATACCAGGAAAGAATCCAGCTTCGAATACCCCCAGAAGGAGCCGACACACCACCAAACCTGCGAAACTCTCTGTGACACCCTGACAGATGGTTACTACGCCTGTTCAACATGTCAGCAACATGAAATAGCATATTGAGCGGTTGTTAGCGGCAATTAGCACTAACCCCATGCCGCAATTATCCCACTTAACCAAGTCGATGGTGCGACCTTTTTTAGGATCAGATTGCTAGGAAGCTCGCAGAGAATATATGGAATGAAAAATATCAGGAGAGCAATGTTGTAGTCGCGGCCATCCATGTTAAGGTCAGCCTCTAGCCCTTGTAATCGAGCATTTCCAATGTTGATCCGATCGAGAAACGCAAGTAAGAAGAGGAAGGTAAGAACTGGTACAACGTGAAGGTCACATTTTCGAAGAAGCCGTTTCTCTGCCTCCAAGTCAAGGTGGTTGTCCAAAGTCTCGGTTTCGCACGTTGTAGTCCTGGCGACGACCTTGCTGGCGGCCTTTTCGCTCATTATGAGAGGTATATTGTTTCAAACAACATGAAGACTCGATGCCGATGGATGACCGGCGAGGTGACGAAGGAGAATAAAAGGAATAAAAAACGAGTCTGGCCAACGACTGCTATCGGCTGTGGAGCCCATATCAAGTAGCTGACTGCATATATATATACTTACGCGGTGTCCCTCGTAAGTATGCACATGCGACTGGCGAAACATTGCCCACAAGTCGGTTCGGATACCAGGATATAACCTATCCCAGCACATAGCGTCATGTATGTAACACGAGCAATAACAACCATGCCAATCAAGTGTTTGCATGAATACATTGTTCCTGCAAGCTGGACTGAAGATCCATGGTTCAGCTGCAGTGGGAGGGTTGTCGACAAGGACAAGTATCTCGTCGTGGCCCGCATAGTCATTCTAGAAGACGGGAAAACACCATTATAACCTTGCCACGTACGGAGTAGGGAAATTTCAGTTGAACCAGTTCAACTCAACATGTCTTAGAAGATGCCACTATGGCTTGGACAAGCACCATCCTCCCTTGTTTGCCAAGGGCGGCATCTTCGAGAACCATTCTGTGCCAGCCAGAAAATAATCCCGCGAGAGGGAGTCCATCGCATGCAGGGTCAAGGAACCCTGGATAGGGAAACTAACGGCGAAGTTGGTTAGTTGCTCCTGACGTGCGCTAGCCAAGCAGAAGAGCGCATATCAAAGCAGAGTACGAAGCATGCATGAGTACTATAACCAGGATTGGCCCCATCTCCGAGATGAACGAGCATCTCCGGTGGAACACAGAGTTAATCGGCCGAAGACAGTTGTAGAAACAACGATGTTGTTGACCAGCTGGAGGTTTTTTGCATGTCGAGAAAAAGATGAAACGTCGTTAAGAGATGTCTTGGCACTAGTTTAAGCATAACAAGACACGGGAAAGGCCCTAAAATATTTATACCCCATGCTAACAATAACCTAATGAAAACCAGTCAGCCCATAAGCATGAATTCTATCTACAGATCTTTCGTTCTTTCGTCTGATTCTCTAATCCATTTATCCAGCTGTGCACGATCACGGACTCTGAATCCCACTTTGAACGGACGAGGGTCGAGGGTCAGGGAGGTCTTGTTGTCGGTACAGTCGATAGGGTCAAGGACGGGATCGTCTGCCCTATTTTTGGCCGGAACAATCGTAAAAGCGGAGATGATACGGAGGAATGCAGTGAATAGCTCCCGGTTGGCGAGATGCGAGCCAGCGCACATGCGACTACCCGCACCGTATGCGTAATGTGGTGTTCCGGTTCCCTCGGAAACATCGAGGTAGCGCTCTGGTCGGAAGGAGAAGGGCTCCTCGAAGTGAGTGGAGTCGTAGTTGGCAGCGTATGCATTCTAGGCCATTGGTTAGCATTTGTCTGCCTAAATTCAAAGGCGAGTTGATGGAGTATTTACCATGAAGAAGGTTGTGCCCGCGGGTATGAGCGAGTCTTTCCAGGTGATATCCTTAATGCTAACACGGGGCAGGCAAATCGGGATCACGATAAAGAAACGAAGGATCTCCTTGACGAGGGCCGTGATGTACGGGACCTTCTCTTCGACGAGACACTTCTCCCAGCCGTCTCCATCAGGATATACTTTCATGATCTCTTCATAAGCGCGAGCTTGGATCTCTTGGCCATGCTCGGAGGCTAAGTATGCGATGCCCATGATCAGATTTCCGGGAACAGTGTCAAGACCTGCAGACACCATCGTCAAACAGATTGATTTCCTCTCCGCTAATGCAACAGTCAGCTCAATTCTATACCAATCTAGGCCTTTCATCTGCTATTTGAGGAAGCATAGGATCAGTTCAACTCGCCTTCGCTAAGCTTCGCTTCTGGATCTTTGATGATATTCCCCGTGATGCATGGCTTATCAGTCCCATTCGCTATGCGTTCCATCAACATTTCCAGGAGTTTGCTCATGTATTTATCTCGACGCTCCCTAAACTCTATCGACTGAGTGTTGCTGGAGGGCCATAATCGAAGGAGTGGAATATAATCTTGCCAATTGTTACTTGTGCTTCTGAAGTTGCTAACCGCACGCTCTACTGTAACGATTTCCTTCAAGAGTTCATCGTCAATGCTACCATCGATACGGATGCCGTAGTTCAGTGTCAGACTGGTGTTGAGAGCGAAGCGCTGGAAGTAAGGGTTCGGGTCAACGTCCACCGTCCCATCTTTGCTATCCGCTAGCAATTCCTTGATGCTCGTGGTCGCCTCTAGGTCGATAATCGGCATATAAGACTGAACTGCAGGACGATTCAATGCCGTTGCGGCGGCTTTGCGGCGCCTCTTGCACGATTCATCCCACGGCGATGTTCCAATTGTGAATCCTTGAGAGCTAGACACGACGGAGTGGAATGTGTGTAGTTTTGGGCGTGAAATCATCGACGACTGGTGCGTTATCCATAGATATTTCACCGAGTCGAAGGTGTTGGCGAAGATAACCCTCTTGATGCCATAG
>JANTQJ010000407.1:0-16321 GCA_032989685.1 Arthroderma sp. PD_2
TGGAGCGGGACTTTTGGGTGTTTCGTGGGCCCTATCGGGGTTGGAGCCAGAGGAGTACCGGAGAGGTTCCTCGCGCCTAATGCCGCTCCACCCCAACAGCTATTCGGGCCTGGAGATGGCGATGGCAAACAGATTGCGACTCCTGAGACCACGACTCCTGCTGGCAACGACAGTCGATCTGCGGGTGGGAAGTAAAGCCCCAAGGACAGCCCATCACTAAATATTATTATTATTTTTTGGCTCGTCCATGTACTTTTCATGAAAACAATTGGTTGCATGTTAGCGTCGGCGTTGAAATCTACTTTGCCATTGTACTCTGCCCCTTCTCCGTCCTTTTTGCTTTTCTTTTTCCCTCTCTTGGCCTCTTCGTCTCCGACTTATTTCTCTCTTTCGACTTATTTTCCTTTTTCGGCCGGATAGAGTCGGATTCAAGGCGTCACGCGACCAGAATCACGACCTTTTTTTTCTCAGGGGGAATAAACGAGTGACCTCGTCTTCTTCTTCTCTTATATACAAAGACCGAACAAGACCGAAGCCTTCGCTGGCGGGGACTCGCTCTGGCTAGAACTCTGGCTTTTGCACGGGGAGAGGCTACCATAGGCTGTCCCGGATCTCGTCCTCTAGCATCCGATCCGCAGGAAAAGGGCCACGATTCCCCTTTTTTTCTTGTCCTGATAAAACTAGTTCAGGTCGCTGGTGACTCAGCGCTGGGCGAGGCCTTGTTTCACCGCCTCACCAAAAACGACGTTACGGCCCTACGCTTGTCCCTGCTTACCTCGCATTTACTTTTTTTTAAATACAGCGCCCTAACTCCCTTCTTTCTTTTTGCTAATTCATTTTCACTATCATACATTATTTCTATCTACTCCCTCTATCTCTTCTGCTTCTCTTTCTTGCGCTGCCAGGAAGAACAAGACAGGACAGGTCGAATCAGCGAGCACCAAGCCTGGCTCTGGGGCCAGCCACCGCCTGCACCCCAAGCCCGAGGCCCGCGATTAAACGGCGTGTGTCGTGAGGGGAGGAAGAGGGCAGGGCAAGAGGGAAAGGATATCTCCCCGAGGATTTGAACTGCAGATCCCATCGGCTGCCTGGGGGACGGGGGGTGGGAGAGGTGCATGCAGTGCAGATGGCCACCTGCTTTCGCCAGTACTGGTATGGATGAAGGCGTCTCTATCCTGTCCTCCCTCTACATGCCTCTCCCCCCTCTCGTCCTCGTTCTCGGGTGCCGTGCCAATTTGCTTGACATGGAACAAGCCTTTCCTCTTCTTCTTTTACCTTTACGGGGAAGATATGATGAGATGCATGTCAATGCCTGAAGGTGCATGCAATAATGAATGTAGTATCTCTTTGCTAACCGCTTGTTAAAAATATCTACCTTGCAGTGCTACATGTGAGAAACTGATATCAAACCCAGACACTTCACTCCTCTACTGTAGTCAACGGTAAGATACTCTCTTCTACCTCTTGTCTAGTTGCTCTTTTGTCCACATCCATCATGTCACATGGAAGTGGGCGGAGCGTCATTTATATCATCTTTTGCCAGGCACAGGATTACTTATTCTGCTTCCCTCTTTTTCTTCTTGCTTCTCCAGGTGCCGAAATCAGGACTCTTCAAAGCCTCTTTCAAGCCCGTACAGGACCATCTTCTTCTCGCAGGCAACATCTTCCTTCTTCTCTCCCGCTCTTAGCCCTGAGTCATATCCAACTACAAAGGGTGCACGGATTGGCTCCTTTTCAGCTTCAGCTTCAGCTCCAGCTCCAGCTCTGCTTTATACATCACCACAAACAACAATATCCCTTTCCACCAGCCTGCCGCAGCTGAGCACCCTACATCAAGAGCCAGAAACAATGTCTGCGTCGCGTCAAGGTCGAACTAAGCCGGTGCAAGGCACGGTGGCATATCGATATCTCGCCCAGTTTCTCCAAACCAACCCGGCATCTCCTACCCTGCCAACCTCGTCTGGTGCAGGATTTGACAAAGGAAGAACTGCTGCTACCACCGCTGTCAGCACTACCAGCACTACCAGCAACAGCTGCAATAGCAGCCAGGAGGCCTCAGATGTACCGCCTTTGACTCATTCTCCCGCCGCAACGGTGATTTCAGCAGACGACAATCCCCTGACGCCCCCAGGGACTCGTTCAGAGGAGAAATTCACCTTCTTACAGGACGACGTGTTAGAATCCAAGGCGACAACTCTTACCACCTCGATTCTGGGCGCTGATGGGTCGTTAGTCAAGCAACCTCAACAGCGTGTGGACTCGATCACTCGTCACGCATGAAATGGACTGTCCAAAAAATCAAACTGAAGGTGTCTACAAAGCATGTACCCGTTTTAATGTTGTGTTTTCAAGCCTTGTTTTCCGGTGATATAAAGGATATTTTCATGGGACGGATGGAGTACAAGGTAGCATGTTTTCTAGACACCATTTCCGCGCATGCATCATGAATGGCATTTGCATTATTTCTCATACTTCGTACAATGCATCGACTCTCATCATCATAAATTCTTTAATTCTTGGTCTAACTACATCTTATTCTCCACCTTTCTTATCGTTTATGTTTATCATTTGTTGAGATTCTAGCTTTATGGCGTTTATGGTGTGCATCTGCCTGTGAAACGAGGGTACAGCGAGCATTCTCGAACAGTGTATCGTCCACACATCCAGGCTAGGAATCGCTCAAGACCAAGTCCGTATCCACCGTGTGGGGAGGTACCGTATCTGTTCACAGTTAGTTTAGATCTTATTTTTTTTTATTAGTTCATCGGGAGACTCACTTTCTCTGGTCGGTATACCAGTAGTAAGGGGTGGGATCCATGCCCTCCTTCTTGTACGCGCCCATAAGCTCGTCCCAGTCGTCCATCCTCATGCTGCCACCGACAATCTCGCCGACACCTGGCATGAGTACGTCCACGGACTCGGTGACACGCGGGTCCTCGGGGTCCTTCTTCATGTAGAAGGCCTTGATCTCAGCAGGGAAATGGGTGAGAAAGATGGGCTTGTTGATGATATCGGTCATCTTGCGCTCGGCGGCTTCGGCAATATCATCACCGAAGGAGTGCGGCTTGCCTTCTTCATTGTGGATACCATGTTCAACCAACCATTCGATGGCGTCAGAGTATCGCATACGCTTGAAGGGGCGAGATGGTGGCGTAAAGTCCGGGTTAAGCTGTTTGACGAACGCGGCGATCTGGGGATCAGCCAGCGAGATATCAATGACACTACATATTATCTCCTCGAGATGGTCAAGTAGGTCGTTGAAGGTGATGAAGTCCAGCTCCGATTCAATATGAGTGTATTCCGACAAATGGCGGCGGGTAAGAGACTTTTCGGCACGGAAGGACGGACAGATGCAGAATACGTCGCCCAAGGAAGCAATGCAGGTCTCCAAGTAGAGCTGCGAGGACTGGGTGAGGTAGGCCTTTTCGCCGTAGTAGTTGAATTCGAACAAAGTGCTTCCTCCCTCAACCTGGGTCTGCACCATGGCTGGAGGAGTGACTTCGAGCATCTGTCTCTCTTCAAATGTCTTGCGGAAGGCCCGTACGACGGCAGCACGAACCTTGAGCACCGAGGAAGAGGTCTCTCCACGTAGCACCAGATGCCTGTTGTCGAGGAGGGTCTGCGGGTCAGCATCTGCGGCCACGCGGGTGGTGATAGCCTCCTTGTCACCGGCAGCACGCCCAATTATCTGGAAGAAGTCTGCGTGAAGCTCGCGGTTATCGGGAGCATGCTGCTTGACAGGCACAGCACGCATCTCTCCGTGGATGGCTAGGGATGTCTCGAGCGTAAGAGTCATGGCATCATATGTCTTTGTCAGGTCTCCAGTAAAGACACATTGAAGCAGTCCATAGCCGTCCGAAAGCGTCAAGAACATCATATCCTTTTGTGTCCGTAGACGATGAACTCTTCCAACCACACGCACACGAGTTCCAGGCTGCTCGTCCCCTTCAGCTTTTGGTCTGACGACCTCGGGATCCCTTTCATTCAATCTGATCTTGACAGGCTTGGGCAGCGCCTCATCCTCTTTGATCACGACCTTCTTCGCCTCCTCGAGCACCAGTCTGCGCTTCTCAGCTTCCTCCTTCTCCCTGACGGCCAACTCTTTCTCCTTGAGTGCCTTTTTCTTCCTTTGTTCGACGAGGTTGGTGGCCTTCTTGAGCGCAGACTTGGTCGCGGGCTTCCACTGCAGACGGACAGAGGCCTCTTCGCCTTCAGCAACAGGGCCCGTCTCGGACTTTCTGGTCAGATACTGCATTGGGGCTTCGGGCGTAGCGGGGTGTAGCAGCATCGCATAGACGAGCGTCTTGTAGGCGGCGGTTTCAGTGCCTGTCGCGGACTCTTCGTCCTTGCCGACATCCTCGTCGATGAAGATGTCTTTAGCAGTGGTCGCCATGCTGTCTGTCCTGTTCTCTGCTCCTCTTCTCTGTGCGCTCTTCGGTCCTTTTTTTCCGCTATAAAAAAGTGTGCAGCGGGGTGAAAGAAGTTCGAAGTGGCATAAAAATATATGGAGTACAAGCTTTGCATGAGTCACTAAGCCTACAACTAATATAACTACAATAATAATAAAATAAAATGATGATATAACAATATTGGAATATGAAAATTAAAGGATAATTAGTAGACATAAAAAGAGGAGAATATCTACATTGATTGATTACTCCGTACACTCTACAAGGTATGTGAGGGTAGGCGGAGACTACGAATCTCGACGGTTCTCACAACTCCAGCTGTCCTTTGAGAGTAACTCCTATGAATAATCGACAATCTTCAGCATGGCCAACTCGTCGCTCAAACGTAACCAAGGAGTGTAGTCCCTTTTGAGTGCTCGGCGGCTTGTCAAGTTTCACGCTCTTCTCCAGTGTGGCGGATCTGATTCTCCCGGTGGCTGGGCTCGTATACAGGGGTTTCAGATCCAAAGATCGTGCAGATGGGATGAAGGTCTGAGATTAGATTATGGCGAATAACAGTCCGTCCCTGTGGCCTAGCATGGAGGAATTGGAGAGGAATAAGAAATGCTGTCTCTAGCTGTTTCGAACAGACTTGCCACTGCAGACACGAGCACATTCTCCATAGGATCAGGGGCCATTTAGCTACTCGGGAGACCTGAATCTTATACAAGTCACACAAGCACTCCGTATATCTTGGGATCTACAAGGATACGAATAGCATCGACTTTCCCCAGGATCATCAACTCGATATACGGAGGAATATGGAACGAGTTGACATCCAACTGCCGAGATAACCATCGATGGAGCGTTGCATCTACAGATTTATAGCCGAATCTAGTAGAGTACCTATACCCATACTTTTTTTTGCTCATCGCGATAACACCAATAGTAACAGTAAGAGACGCATCAAGGACTAAGCTTGATACACCTGCCAACCGAGTAGCTTCATTAGTTGGTGACTATGTACATGCCTAACTAGAGGGCTGAGTAGAAGTAGATCATGATTAACTATATGGCCATGACTTGTCGTAAAATAGGTATACTAGTTTAAATATCATTCAATAGAAATAACCTCGCGCCAAAACCTGAACCCTGGATCCCCCATCACCCCTCCTTCATCCCTGACTCCAAATCCGGCCTCGCTTCTGCCGAGTGAGAACTAAGATTCAACCCTTTTTCGCCCCTGGCCCAATCCGGTGTCGCTTCTGCCGACTGAGAGCTAACATTCAACTCATTCGCGCCCCTATCACGGGAACCACAACGCTCCGCTTCCACCATCTCACTCTTGCGGGTGCCCAAATCGTCATACCCGAAGTCATAGTCGCAAGTCAAGGTTACCGTAGTGGCCTGACTGACTTCTTTTGGCACATTCTTCTTAGGCTTACCGCGGCCGGCACGGCGGAAGCCGTAGCGTCGTGCTATTGAGGTTGAGAATGCATATGACGCCCGCTCGCGCTGGTTGCCGAAAATGGAGGGCATATAGCGCGCGAAGAAGGGCCTGAGAGATGCCATCGATGCTCCAATCTAGAGAAAGTCAGCGCTTAGGGTTTTTACTTGGGCGAGCATTTCCATGTATACTTACGACGCCAACATATAGCTCGACCGTTCCGGAGATCCAGAGGTAGTAGGCTTCCCATGTTTTGTCGTGCGCGATGTTCAATCGGTAGGTATAGTAGGTACGCACACCGCCAGCTATACAGACTCCAAAACCAGCGCCGAAGAGGAGGAAAAGGACAACGCGTTGCCGAGTAGGTAGGGAAAGGGATAGGACACTGGGAATTGGCAAGACGACAACGGCGATATCGGTCGCAGAGTTGATTGCGCCGCTAGCCAGAAGATGCGCACTTTCGCTGATACAATTCTGAGGCGAAAATGATAGCTTCCAGTAGAGAGAGACTGGTCTAAAGTAGATATGTTAGTGGTGGCGGTCTATAGAAGGGAGGAGGGTCCAGGATAAACATAAACTACCTACCTGCAAGTAAAGACAACCACGAGGATGAAGATGAACAGTTCTATCACGACCAGCCATATGTTCACTATGACTGTCCATTGTAAGGCTGGCGACCCACTGCCCTTCATAATCTTCCTCGTAAAGAATAGTAGCGAGAGCTTGGTGAGCGTACAACCGGTAGCAAAGAGGCACTCCAAGACCATTGTAAGCTTCAACCCTAAGATGAGCTGCCAAATCGGAACGTCGTATATATGTCGATTCCAGCCTAGGGTGATTGCTGCTGTGACGGTGATGATACCACAGCCAAGCGTGGGAACTGCAGCGGCAATGATGAATATGTCGTCCCAACCGAAGCTCCTCAAGATTCGGATGCGTGTGAATACCCGGATACCAATAACTCCCAACATCAGAGGCATAAATATCGCCGTCATTATGATAATGGCTGGCCCGTGCACTTCTGGTGGGTTTTCATAGTTAGGTATCGGCCATGAGGCAATGACCGAGTATGGAGGGAGCTGCATTGTAAGCACGTCAGTATAACACTCGCCAAGCAGGGCGAGAAAGGAAGAAGACCAATATGATCTATGGCGATTGCAGCGCATATACGGAGTATATAAATGTACTGCCTAGAGGGGGGAAACACTAACACGAGGCCTTGAACTAGGACACGAGTAGATCTGCAGAGCGAACAGACAACTGACACACTTCGGAGTACGTTTGCACTTAGCTTCGACGGTGGCTCTTGGTCGTTAGGATGCCGACTGCAGGATATAAAAGATGTACAGGAGTAGCGTCGAGAAGAGGCGTTCTTAGCATCAGGAGGATATACGACTCTAACCTTGAATATGGTTTCAGTCCCATTGGCGTATTTCATTTCCAACCTGCCAGACAAGAAGAGGTTTGATTTGTCTGGCGCACGGAATATATACGGCCTATGGGAGCTTTTGGTTTTGGTGGCCGTTGAGAAACCAACGTGGTAAGCCACAACCAGCATATCTCACCATGGTGATCGGCTTCAATAGATCAGGGGATAGTCCCTTCCCCCACGCAAAATATTCGGAGGTGGGTGATCGTGAACAGTTTGACGGTCCAATCCAGATGATCGAGAAAAAATCTGGATGTGGTAAAGCTATGCAGAATGGGGTATGGCCGGGTTGTGATGGAGGTCGTGTTGTTGTTTTAGAACCAACTAGTTCTTCAGCCTCGCATTGTAGTTGGATTGGCATGGAATTGGAACGAAGCTGAGCTGTGAATCCCCACTTGCTCCCTCCAGTCTTATCAGGCGAGTATTCTCAGTTCGGGTAGTCAATGCAGTTCAGGTCCATCATTTCTGTAGCTCTTTCGATAATCACACCGTAGTAGGCGGCACTCTTCCCCCAACCTGGCTCACGTAGAAGGAAATGCGAAGAATATGCCCCGTAACTGAGGGTCTAGCGTCGATATGCAGGGAATATTCCTAATTCTTTCGGTCCTGACGCTAGAAGCAACATATCCCGCGTCACGTCTGGAGTACGGAGTAGAGAGTATGATGTTCAATTCGTGTGCGGAAACTACCGTCTTTCTCTGCCTGTGGCAACGCTGAATAGACTTGCAGAGGCTATCTTGATTTGACACGAGGCCAAGATGACCAGATGAAAGTCCCGGCTGCCTATCGTCTCACGAAAGAGGTTCAGAGGGTGCTGCTATTCTATCCAATCGAGACACATTTTGACCGACGTTGAACATTCCTCGGTCTCTAAGGATGGACTGATTGACCGACCTTTTCGTTTAGTAGCTGGAGAGCGCGGATTCTAGTTTGAATACCGACGTAGACGTAGCTCTTTCATGGCGCTCTGCAGTTATCTTCATTACCTACAGAGAGAGGGCGATTCTAAGTTGCTTGCCGCGAAAATCACGGGAGATCATAAGATGACATTATGGACGTCCGGGATCTCGATCGATCGCCCAGGATTCGTATTTGAAAGTGGCCGTGTGGTTGATGTCGCCGATGACCCCAGAACTCTCGCAATCTTGGAGGTTTAGTAAGTGAATTGCCCAGTAAGAAGGTGGCTATGGAGTGTGATCGAATCATTTGCGTTAAATAATAATGGTTTGGCCGGTATGCCAGCAGAACGACCTCAATCTCGAGACGAAGCTGTGCGTAGAGAAAGAACTAAAAGTGCCCTTTTCTATATAACTCGCTCCGAAATTTTCGCCATTGAATATTAAATGCTAAATATCGTTGCTGGAAGGTCAGATATTGGCCTCCGCTTACTCTTGTACATTCAGGACGCATAGCTAGCTGACCTTGTCCGTGGAGATATCTCTGCTCTCTCTAGCCGCTGGTTTCTGACAGGATATTGCCATGCTGCGTACGGAGTACTTCGTAGTTATTACATATTGATCTCCCTCATGGACGGTATAGGCCGTAGTATCTTATTAGCCGGCGATTCAAGCTGTTTCAATCACTCTTTGCTAGCTATGAAGCGAGGATGAACGAGACTTGAAGCTGTTTCCCCCCCACCATCCGTTATTGAACGAGAACAAAGGTCAGTCATCGTCAAGTGTCCTGCCATCTGCGACCCCATTGAGCATCCTAGAGTTCAATAATCGCCTATGGAGTCGAGTTGAAGCTGTCGAAGTCGAAGTCGAAGTTGAAGTCGGAGGAAGAAGCCAAGCCCATCGCCGAAAAAAAAGATCTCAACCTCCAACCTCGACTTTCTCTCTCTCTTCTCGCTTTCTTCGCCTTCTTCTACTCTCTCAGCTTTTTCTTCCACCAGCTCCTTTCTCTTCGTCTTCTTCTTCTTCCCATCCGCTCCTTTTATCTATTTATTTATTTACTGGATCATCCCTAATTCTCCTCCGTCGCCGCTTGCTCTCGTCCATTCTCCACCCCAGGTTCTGCGGTAAGCCCAGCCAGCCTCCCATCACCACAAACCGCCATCCGCCATCGCCTTTCGACCTTCTCCAGCGTCCTCTTCCCTCTCGCGCACGAAGCCGTCCTCGATCTCCCGGTGCATATATGCAAAATAGGGCCTTTAATGTGAAATACCGTCCTTTTCCTCCCTCCCATTCGGCAACAAAGGAATTGTGAAAGGAAACGCTGTCAGCAGCGTGGGATCTAACAAAACTCACGCCTCTTCCCTTGTCCTGAACTCGTTTCATCCTCGACATTCGACCTCGACCCGGACTGGAGTCGGGACGCTCACCCGCGGCATTCTTCACCTCGACTGACGCTGACTCTTGACGTCTTTGCTGCGTCGGCTGACCTGAGGGCCATCTTATCACTGCTTATCTCGCTGACGTCCTCACCTGAACCCCAAGCCTCGACCTCGACCTCTTCCTCATCGTTTCTTTCGTCTCCTCCATCTATCCATTTTAATTGAGTCCGTCCGGCCTGCAGGTAGAAAGAATTAATACTCCTCGACGCCATCTCTTCGCCACGTTCTTTCCTGCCTCCGCTCGGCCGTCGCGGTTTTTCTCGCCGTCCTTCCAACTAGCAGAAAAATACGAAAAAAACATACGGCATATCCCCCTTCTTAGAGAGAAGGCATAGAGCGTTTCGGATATTCGATTCAGCATCTATTATTGGATCTTGATTTATTTTATCCGATTAACACAGTCTGAACTATTAATCTATAATGGCCCACTCGTCACGGCCCGAAGGGCATCTCAACCTTGGCTATCTTCCCTCCTCGCAACCTCGATCCGGCACATCTACTGGTAGCTCGTCACCCAGCGATCTACAGCAAGCTGGACCGACAAAATCGCCCTTTGGAGGTTCAAATGGTTTGACCGGTTCGTCGCAGTCGATTGGGGGCTCGAGAATGGGGGCAGGTTCCCCTTCTCATGATCTTGGCAACCGTCTCTATCCAAAACGGTACGTGTTAGTTACCCCGAGTTCCTGGTCGTCTGCCATCTCAATATCTAACCTTATATGTTGTATATATGTAGTGCTCGGGAAATACAAGCCCAAGAAGGAGTAACTCCACATATCTGGGGGGGACCACCCACCAGTGGCAATTCCACACCTCTTCGCGAAAATATTCCCGAGTCACCGAACCAAGACGAATTTCCAGGTCTAGTGCCATCATCTGAAACCATAGCGTACAATCCTGGTCGACGAACTCGTGCGGGCACCGTACCATCACGCTTCTCTCCCGTCGGACCGCTCAACGGACTCAACGTCCAACCTTCCGTCATCTCCAAAACTTCCAGACCTACCCCGTCAACTAGCCCATTCCGTCCACCACAAAATACGACTGGGGTAGACTCATCCATGGTTTCTGCTCCAGGGACCGAGTCGAACACAGTTCTGCTGTCTCGTCTCCGGGCTGGCTCGATGCCACAGCGACCAAACCTTCTAAATAATACAAGTCCGTTCGGTCCATCTGTCTTTTCAACTAACTGGGCATCTGGACGCGAGCGTGCTACCACACTTGCCAGCATACGATCCTCCGAAGGCCCCTCGTCCCCTACCCAGTCCTCCTTCTCGAAGGATGGCCTTGCAGATGCTGATGTGAGAACTCTGGACTATCTGGGGTTGGCAGAGACTCCCCAGCAGTCTCGTGCCAGCCTTGCAGGGCCGTCGGTTGCCATGCTCATGCAACAGCAGCAGCAGCAACAGCAACAACAGCAGCAGCAGCAGCAATCGTCCTCCCTACCACCTCTTCTCGCCGAACTAGCCATGCTCAATCGAGGCTCAAACCGCTTCCGATCGTACTCTGTCAACGCAAAGGAGAAGTACGCCGAGGAAGATGAGGAGTTTGGTACACACTACTCTGGCATTCCCTCTGGTACCATGACCCCATCAGCTGCTGCTACCGCTGCTCAACTCGCCGCCACCCAGGCACAGATCCATCAACACAACCTTGCCGTTCAAGCCTTCGCGAACCACGCATCCTCTAACCGTCCCCGAGCCCGCACTGCTGGTGTTCTGGACGCTCCACCCCAACGCTCTTCTATTCGAAACTACCTCGCAAGCCCATCTAGACTCGAGAATAGCATAAATGCAGCTGATGTCCGCATCACAGAAGGATCCGAGTACGATGGTCTGCCCGAGGCTGTCCAGAGGATGCAACTTGGAGGCATTGGGGGCCTAAGATCGCAAGAGCCAGTGGATGAAAATAACCTGGAGGGTCCAACCCGAGCACTATGGATTGGCAGCATTCCTGTTTCCACCACAGTCACATCGCTGGATGCTATCTTCAATGTATATGGTAAAATCGAGTCGACTCGTGTCTTGACCCACAAGAACTGCGGATTCGTCAACTTTGAGCGTGTCGAAAGTGCCACTCAGGCCAAGTCTCTACTGAATGGTAAAGAGATTTTCCCAGGAGCTGGTCCTGTTCGAATCGGCTACGCGAAGGTGCCAGCTACCCCGGTTTCCGAGACTCCAGGGCAGCCTGGCAGCCAGCACTCCCCAACTCCAGATGCTAACTCTGGAGCTGTTGGGTCTACCGCCCGAGATGGTACTCGCTCTGCCACCCAAGACGGCGATGCCACTATTTCATCGACTATTCCTGATCTGAAAGAAGTTCAGCCAGAAATGAGCAAGATTGTCGCAGAATTTGGCTCCTCAGAAACCGAATGCCGAAATATCACTATGAGCATCCAACGAGCTATCAACTTCACAGCATTCGAAGATGAAATCCGCGCGGTTCCCGAACCCAGTCAATCCCGAGTCTTTGATGCTCCCCGTCTACGTGAAATTAGGAAGAAGATCGATAATGGTGCTTGCAGCGCTCAGGAAATCGAAGAGACTGCCAATGAAATGCTTCCTGAAATCGCCGAGCTGGCGTCCGATTACCTTGGTAACACCGTTGTCCAAAAGCTGTTCGAGTTCTGCTCTGAGCCAGCCAAGGAGCAGATGTTGGCGCCGATAGCACCCCACCTTGCGGAAATCGGCGTGCATAAAAATGGTACATGGGCTGCACAGAAAATCATCGACGTATCTAAGTCACCTTCTCAGAAACAGACGATCGTCGACAGCCTGAGACCATACACCGTCCCGCTGTTCCTAGATCAATACGGAAACTATGTTTTGCAATGCTGCTTGCGCTTTGGTCCACCATTCAACGACTTTATATTTGAGACTATGCTTAGCCGCATGTGGGAGATTTCACAGGGACGGTTTGGCGCTAGAGCAATGAGGGCTTGTTTGGAGAGCCATCATGCCTCGAAAGATCAGCAGAGGATGCTTGCCTCCGCAATTGCTCTGCATAGCGTTCAACTAGCAACAAATGCTAATGGTGCACTACTTCTAACATGGTTCCTCGACACATGTACATTCCCTAACCGCCGCACTGTGCTTGCTCCACGACTTGTGCCACATCTTGTGGCTCTCTGTACCCACAAGGTCGCTTACTTGACGGTGTTGAAGATCGTGAACCAGAGAAACGAGCCCGAAGCCAGAGAAATTATCTTGAAGGCACTATTCTTCAGCCCAGGCGACGAGACGTTAGAAAGCATTCTCAAGGACCAGTCTTCCGGTGCCACACTAATATTCAAAGTCCTCACCACTCCATTCTTCGAAGAGGCCATGCGTGCTGACGTGGTAAAGACTGTCGCTAAGGTGCTCACTAAGCTAAAGACCACCCCTAGCCAGGGATACAAACGTCTCATGGATGAGGTTGGTTTGTCTTCTCGTACTGGAACATCTCGAGACGCCCACCACGGTCGTGAACATGGCGCCGCACATGAAAGAGAAAAGCACCAGCGTCAACCAGGCCAACAGCGTCAGGAGGGAAATACTTTCCCAACCCAACCACACCAGGCAGACCGTCAGTACAATGGCCAGATGGGCGCCCACAACATGAATATGCCACCATCTCTCAACTCCCCGCCAAACATGGCCCGATCAATCTCATCTGAACAAGCTCTCCCGCCATATGACCCGTATGCGTTCGGTCCCATGAATAGCCTCAGCGGCCTCCCAATGACAAATCCCGCCCTTGCCCAAGAAATGCCACCACTCAACCCACAGCAGTACCAATACCAGGCTTTCCTCGCTGCCCAGTCCCGCGGCATGCCATCCGCTGGTTTTTTCCCACCAGCCCCTGGAAACGGTTTGAATATGAACATGAACGGCTTCCCCGTTACCACAGGCTCATCCATGGATAACTTTCGCTCTATGCAACCGTCTATGGCAGGTCCCGGTGGCGCTCCGCTACCTATGGGCGCTAGCTCAGTAATTCAACCGCCCACTTATGGAAATCCGCAATTCAGCCCCGTCATGGGTGCCGGGCAATTGTATAATTATCCTCAACAGTTCTATCAGCCAGGCCCAGGGACACAGGGTGCTCCACCTTCTGGTCGACGTGGTCGTGTAAGCTTCCCCGACCACTATTAACGATTTCTGTTGATTCCCAAGCGTATAACCATTGATCTAACGTTTATTTACATAGTACTCCTGATTGATTCATGATTCTTACGTGTGCTTCACTTTAAGCTCTGTTACCCATTGATGCAGCTGCAGCTATACGTGTAAAGTTTCAGGATCATCATGGACTATCATTATTTCGCTTCGATATGCATCACCTGCCATCATATTCATGTAAGCAGGGAATAATGCCAAATGCTAAATCTGAATGTAACATGTTGGTTGACTGGATATAAATTAGCATGACATGACGCGGCATGCTAACTTGGTACAGTGTTGAGACATATGGCTATTCCTATCTACTATTGACTGATGTTTGTGCTTTTATCTCTTTTTCTATTTATGTGGCCATATCTATCTACTTCCATCCAGTGCTGGTCCGCTGGATTGATTTAGTTAAGAATATGAGGGATGGGCTTATACCATGCACAACCACAGACAATAGATGGACTAAAATGTGTTCTGTCTCATTTTGCCATCGCCCTCCCTTAACCCACCATATTTTTATCCATTATCATTTTTTTTTTCAAGTTCCCCTTTGGCCTGCCTGTATCTCCATTTCTGTTACCGGTTTCAAACAAAAAAATGCCTTCTTCCATTCAATTTGTAAATTTTCTTGTTCTCTGTTATACTTTTACTCTGTTTGACATTTTCCATATGCATCTCAGAAAACCTTTTCTTCCTTTGTGTATGCGCGTTTCCCTTTTTTATATCTTTGTTCCCACGTTGTGTTCTTTGTTGGGGCCGATTAAATTTCAAGCTTTATGTGTTTAGGTACCTATCAAGAAAGGGAATGGGGCGAATTGTATGTATGAGGAGATATGTTTTCATAAGATAGGCGATTTTGTGTGTTTCTCAATGGAAGGATATATGTCTTTTTCTACTTGGTATTTTCAACTGTAGCAGTACTTACATCTACTAGTTAGCTAATCCTGTCGACGACTGAATATCACACTGCCTTTTCTACAGCTTTTGGTCAGCGCTGCAGTCGAAGCCTGCTCTCCCTTCAGCCGCTCTTGCCTCTGCACCCACACATATAAAATCTCGTCGTTGCTGTTTGGAGCTTTTGTAACTGCGTTGGAAGCTTGTCAATGTCAGGATGGCCGCCGCACCTATCATGCTGTGACGGAAGGCATCCTCGCTCGCAAGTAGCTCGGAAGCTGTGTCTCAGCACCCATGATGCCGGCCAAGTTCGGTAGTAGAGGTCCGCCAATTAACTTGGTTATTTCGTTGTGTAAAGAAACAGACGATTCGGAAATGCCAAACTTCCCCAAGTATTCTAACTCGAGCCATGATACCCTGAGCAGGCGCTGCATATCTCGTCAACCGAATTTCCGGTAACGATGAATATCAAACGTTATCAAAACTTATCATATCTTCGAGGGGGGATTTCAAGACCGGTTAATCTTGTATACGAGGTCAACGGAGAGTCCAGCTCCAAGGCCGCCACAGCGAGATATCCGAGTACATTCCTATCATCCCTCGAATCAAATACGGTTGTGAGTGAAGCACACCCTACAACTGATAGGATGCTCCGGCAAACAAACACTCAAAAGTATAACTAGTTTTCCCTCGCAGTCAAGGCGGGGATGAGGACGCAACCGATCGCGGATGCACCTAGATGCCCCCAATGTGCTCTTGCCACTCACCAGCTGTTTTAGGGGAGATTGAAAATTTACAGACGAATAGTGGGAAGCCTGGACAGAGTGAGGATGCATAAAAGCGAGTTTGAAATCAGGAGAGAGGCAGTACGGTCAAGATATCGTACTCGTGAGCCTGATACTCCAGTGCGTACTTCCAGACGATGAGAGTCACCCAGCACGTAAGACCGATGACGACGGGAGCAACGAAAATTGCGTTGCCTCATATGCTGTTTGCAGCCACTCCAACCTTTTGAAACTCGATCACTACCAGGATACTGCCTGCGATAAGAAGCACGGATCCAATTTGGTAGCCCCGACAACGGACAACATATATGATGTCCTCTGAGGGAAAACGCAATCGACACAACACAGATAGGCCTACTGATATTATAAATAAGCTTAGTGTGAGGCAGGCAGGATTCCAGACAAGTGTCAATACTTAATCCGGAACATTCATCTCCAAGAAGCATCTTCCGTCACAGCGCCTCCAGGGACAGGCCTTACTATGAAGGAAACGACAATTGCCATTTTAGCTAGGCTAGTTGCATATCGTAGGTGGTTGTCAGGGTAGGCTTCGGGTAATATAACCATCGTCAGGGGTAAATACCTGCAAGATTTGACATTAGATTTGGGCTCAAACCAACGTGATTTTAGGTAGTAATATACATACCTGCATCACCCACTCCCTGAAGCACACAAAAGATGACCAGCTGTCACAAGCTTCGGGGAATGCCATAGGCTAGGGAGAATATACTTCGTAAAGAATGTAATGTTTGCCGCGACCCATGCATTTCGCCGGCCAATGATGTCAGATGTACGTGCAAACACTACACGACAGCTACACTCGGCTAGAGATGAACAAGTGCAGCCCAATTAACTGATACAAGGACCTTGAAGTTAATGACTATCGTATGTAAAC
>JANTQJ010000408.1:0-16287 GCA_032989685.1 Arthroderma sp. PD_2
ACCACCCTAATATTTCTTCAATATGGTTCAACTCAGTAAAGTAAAGGACCTCTCCCGTCGAGTTATTACCACGTCCTCAACGAAGGAGTATATCGACCCTCGACGCAAACCAAAAACATCAACCTTGGGCAATGATGAATTTATCTTTGAGCGGGGCAAACGGGTGAGATATAGAGAAGTAGTCAGGTTATCAAACTATCAGATTATATCAGACCTGTATCCAGAGGTCGAAGGCTGGGTATCTAAATAGACAGTCGAATAGAAAAGTTGATGTTGATTTCCTTCTTTCCAAAAAGGGAGAGTTGACACGTGATGCGGCTATGCAAGTGTGGCTATGATTACTAATAAACAGATCGGGATTGGTCCTTCCGCGCTCCGAGATCTCCCGCTGGTAAAAAAAGATTCACTTCCCCCACAGGCGCATCCATGATCGAGTGCTTGCAACGAACACGCTGAAGGTCCAATTTGATATATCAACAATCAATAGCAGACCGTTGCTGGCGTCTTCGGGCTGTTAGAAATATGCATGAGCCAAGCACGACCACTTGTGATGCAACTTTCTTGCTCTCATATTAACTCACCAGTTCGCTAAAATCTATATATCACATTTACACGCCACGCCACTTGGAGCGGAGAGATAGAGATACATCATCTTGAATAGAAGACCGTCGACCTGGCGACGTAAACCGAAGAAGACAGTCACACACGCGTGTCTATAGAGCCATGACTACCAACAGGCCGTTCTTGGCCAACTTCCTCGCCGCCTTCAGGGCACAAACTGCATATAAAGCAGCGGCGTCAAAACCACCGTCCCCAGGCCCATCGTCATCTCATATCGGCTCCTCATACCCTTCGCCCTCATCTTCCTCGAATACCACCAGTGCTCGAACAATAGCCACAAAGGCAACAGCAAATCCAACTCCCTCGAATTCACCGCAGTCAACCACGAATAATCCGTCCGCCATCACCGCTGCAGCGGCAGCCGCTTCATCAGCATCTAACCATTTCTCCTCACATCATCACTCTCATCACCACCATCATACCCACTCACATACCCCTTCGCCTTCATCACGAGCCCCCATAAACTCTACGGCCCCTGCACCTTCCTCCACCGCAGCTCCAACATCTTCAGCTCCCACCGCAACCTCCACATCTACCACGTCACCTATACCCGTCCCAACACCGCCATCTTCTACCCCCGCTGTACCCTTCTCGTCATACGACAGGAACAGACGGGGAAGCGATAGTAGCAGCGGTAGCGGGGGGTTCCGTGACGCCCTTGGAGCAGAGAAATGGTACATTGGCGGTCGAACGACAAGCGGGGATGAGCGTCTATATCAACTAGGGATGGTGACGAAGGGTGGCGGTAGATTAGGCGGTGGGATGCGTGTGGGCAGCGTTGACCAACTGAGTCTTTAATACCATGCTCCCATGGTAGAAAAATGAGATAGTATAAAAAAAGGAGAACAGGAAATCAGACCTCGAAGAAATGAAAAGTCGATGGCGAGATATGTTTTTCTATGACCATTAACCATTTTTGCGTTTTTCTTTATGAACCTTTGGCGTCCATCTTAGGAGCTATTTATATTTATGTCTTATGTTAATGAATTATCACTGTAAAAACAATACGGGCGGGCCTTGAGGTGTGACATAGAATTATACTCTCTTTTCCTATCATATCTTTAATCCTTTGCTATAATATAGAAGTAGGCATAGTTACTCATGTAAATATCAAGTTTATTCGATTCATGTCAATACTTGTATTTGTGGTTGGGATTCTATGGTACCATGTTCAACGCCCACCCTAAGCCAACGGCCATAGAAGAGTAGTCCGAAAGCGATATAACTTTCGTATTCTCCTCGAGTTTGCTAAAGCTGTCATGCATGCACCCGGATAACAACATTCAACCACCCATCAGCATACGCTGCACACCGTACCACCTCCTCTACAGGCGCGCTCATCGGGACCTCAGCTCCATGTAAAATTGGTTTTGCCACAGTAGTAGTCTGATTATCCGGAAATAGGCTAGGCATTAGAGAATTAAGTGCCGTTCCAATAGTCTGGATTTGTGGTCCAGCGGCCCCGCCAGATACTGAGGCTGGTATCATGGGTGGGAATTGTGATTGCACAACTTTGAGAGAGGGGTTTTCCGGATCAGATGGGGTAGGGAGGTATATACGTAATGGTATATTACGGAATGGAGTTGATAGGTTTGGTAAGAGTGTGTTGTTGACACGATAAAAGGTTTGGAAGGAATCTTGGAGGGTTATGTTAGTTGTTTTGTCAACAAGATGATGTCTAGATTGTAGAGATACATACGTTCTTGGATAGATGTCCATAGCTTCTTTGAGTCCTCCCTAGAAAGCGCCATGATACTTTTCCCTGTCCCATTGCGGACAAAATCCGCCTCTTTAACACTGTTCATGAAGAAATCGTGCATAACCCGCTCCTCCGCATCAAGGCTAACAAGTTCCTGGTCTGGCCAGTCATGGAAATGCAGATTTAGTTTCCACGGAATTGCAACATCATCGTCATAATCTTGCTCCTTTGCTGCTGTTGACGATGCTGATGCCACCGGCTCCGCGCCCGCATATAGATCATAGAGCAACCCAACAGGGTAATGCCACTTCAGTGGAACTCCTTCAAACGAAAACCAGCCTTGATATGGGTAGACAGACTCGGATTCAATAAGATAAGACTTGAAAAAATCAAGTAATCTAGGCAATATAAATGGCAAATATGATAGTCGGGGGAAGGATATCTATGTTTCGTGTCAGTGGGGTGAAATGCGAAAGACAAGTGAGAGAAGGGAGTATTCACGATATAAGGATCTGCCTGATCAAATACCCGGCATTCTTTCCGAGCCAGGTTTATCTGTAGTGGGATGCGGCCTTCCCAGACTCGCTGTCGGATTGTATTTGAGACTGCCGCCATCTCTGGGCCCCAGCTGCCTATATGCACGGCACCTGACTAGGATTTGGGTATAACCTCACGCTGCCCGTTTAGCTTCCTTCGTCCATAAGATGAGATGGGCGAGGATAAAGTGAAAAGTGCTCTGCCACTGCTTCATACTCCTGTGTACGTTGTATGACGACAGCTTTTTAAGTAGTTCACGGTCTGTTGTCTGGATGAAGACTCCCTTCCCCATTATATAAGCATTTCAGGCACACCCTTAAACCAGCCCTTCTGCTTGCTCTTAACACATGATATATTGGATATCTAGCATCTATCCCTACTTTTATTATTATGATTCACCCTTATACGTATCTCAGTCGGCCGAGCTTTGAGGCTTCTCTTTACAAGTCGCCTAGACCTTCCATGACATTACCATGAAAGATACACGGGCAGAAGGTAGTAGGTCGCGGTTATACTAAAATCAGCACCGAAAAACAAAGAAAGAGGCATCCAATTCTATACAACTCAACCTCGTAACCGCCGTCTTTTTGAAATAAGAGACTGTAAGTATACAATAACGACCCCGCTCTCTATCTGTAACTCAGTAACGAACCAGCCCGTCAACCATGCATGAAGCGAGTATGGACTGCAAAACGCTTAAAATGGCTATTCCAGAACACCAACTCGTTAGCAGCCAGTAACAAAACCAAGAATAAAAGCAGAGGTAGCAGAAACTGTCGGAACGTACGTTGTCCTCGGGAGCAATTCTCTTTTCCCAGTAACTTCCAATGACTGGGATGTTCAGAAGGATATCTTCTCTGATACGAGGGACGTCGCCGAGGAAGAAAACCCCGAAGATGCCAGCTGCAACGCCGAAAGTGGTTGCAATTGGCATACTATCAATCGCGGGGAGAGATGTATTAGTAAATCAAATCCAACGGCCTCAATCGTATATATTTATCCGACCTTCTACCCATTCATCCAACTATATCCATCCAGGCGCTGGCGTGACTCGACTTAAGGTGACTTACAATCTCATGCCCTGGGTAAGTGTGAGTCCGCCAAATTTGAGGGGAACGGTATATCTAGACACAAAACGACGGAAGAAAGGTCGAACAAGTTAGCCCTTAGGTTTCAATTGATCAATCGCGAATCAGGAGCGGAGTTGTGTGGTATTCAGCTTGCGATGTTGGAACCACTCACTTTGGCGCAAATGGAGATCGGTAGGAGCCGGCCGCTGCGGCCGCGCGAGGTGCTTGGGATGCCTAATATTGAGTATGTTAGTTAGATAGGATGTAATATATTGTATTAGATGTTGGGAATTTATCTGGTGAGGCGCTCGATGTTGACCATGGGAGAGGGACGAATTGGCAACGACCAGCGGCCAGCCGGGGCTCAATCGAGTTGGGGGTAGATGAAGAATCAGGAAAATGGACAGTTAAGTGACATACCATTTTATTTGGATAGTGAGTGTCTGCGACGTCAACAGAAACAACAATTCAGTCAATTCGACGTTCAACTGCTTTTAACTTCCGTTTTCTTCCATGACAAAGGAGGTTTGGGAATCTAGGCTGAGTAAGCAAGTCACATGTTAACAGCAGCGAGTCGTCTTTTGGCTGTTGTCAATATCAACTTCGAGGCTGGAAAACGTCATCACAATTAAGCGATAAGGGGTCGAGGGTGATAGATGAGAGCGATCAGACAATTCAAATTAAGATAGTTTCATTTCTGTCGGTCTATAATTAACTTAAACGCACAAATTGGGTAGTCGAAGTCAAGAGATCAAACAGAGCAACAAACAGGCGAACAGGAACAAGAAGCCATCCATTAATTACATTTTAGCAGTTGCAGTTGCATCGCATCGAACAGAGGTAGAAGCAAACAAACGGGCTGGGGAGAATTTCGCAACCATAATAAATATGTACTTTCAAAATTCGGCGATGCAAAAGCGATGGGAACGGGAAAGACGATTCACTGACACCTCTCCATACATCCATCCAGACACCCTTTTTGTTTACTCTCTCCCAGGTATATCCTCTCCTTTCTCTTCCTGGTTTCCAATTTCCTTTCTCCTCTTTCTCTCTCCTTCCCCCTCAGTGTCCGGTTCGGCACCGGGTAACAGTATTCCGTCGGGGTATTGAAGCTCCATCGAACACTGGACGGAGAAACGAATGGATATGAACAGTCGCGAGCAAGAATCATCCGGCGGAAGATGCCGTAAGAAGAAACCCAGAACGCAACAAAGTGACAGTTGACAATTTGTCAAGGAAAGTATCAACGCAAGAGTGGAGAAATCGATATGAATAGAAACCGAGCAGATGCTCAGACCTGGGGACAGGCATCGAAAGGATAGCAACCAGCCGTAAAACAGCTTGAACAATAAACGGGACAAATTATGATATAACAGTGATGATTTTCTTTTTTCCTCTCCATGAGCCAAAAAACCCAAGTATAAATAACGATCGCAAGCCGCCCACCGTGTATGTAATGAACGAGTGTAAAGCAAAACAGTAACAGGAATTAAACCATCGAGCTCGAGCAATAAGGAAAAAGACAAAAAACCACGACTCGCATTATCCCCAAAACGAAAGAATATTTCGTTTCTATGCCAAACAGTGCTTTCCACCGATGAGATGAACTTTTTTTCCCGCCCTTTTTCTCCGTAAGGAAAAGAAATGAAAGTAAAAAAGTACAAATCAGGTAAAAAAACACGTATTAAGACATATTTTCCAAACGAAGGAAAAGAGGGAATAATACAGACAAGTCAAAAAGAAAGTGTGTAGGAAAAAAAAAGTAATCCTCATCTAATAATCTCACCGATGAATGCAGCAGGAAAACGAACGACAAACTCCCCCTAATCGACGGAAATAACGAAAGGAAAGGCCGTTGCAGAACACACTAACCCACACAGAGGAAAAGGAAAGTAAGAAAGAGGAAATAAATGCTCCACCCGAGTCTATAATGCTGGTTTCCGTTTGCTTCGATTTTGATAGTGATGTTTTTTTCTTTCTTGTTGAGCACCTGAGCCGTGCCCCGCACGGCTTCTCAACGACTGTATGAGACGGAGAATTAAGGAATAAGATCAAGATCAAACGGAAACGATAATCTGAGATATAATAAGAATTAGGGAAAACTCGTTCACGATTCGGCCGTCACAGAACTTTGGAGTAAAGAAATGAGAGGGTTTGGCGATGACCAAGACACCGCTTTTATCGTCGGTTATTGTCTAGCTGGGTGAACAGTTCCTATCAAATAAAATTAGTAAAGGCCATACAGATTATAGTTTGAGGAAGGTGAGAGGTAGCTAGTACGCACCATCCCCACTTAAACTCGTAGATGCAAGGTAAAGACCGTTCAATCCACCGTTCTCCTGCTGCCCGGCGGTGGTGGCAGGGTAGTACTTGCGATCGGCCTCGACATGCGCATGCATTCCGTCGTTAACGGGCGTCATGGACGAAGGGTAGACTGGTGCGGGCATGTAATTTTCATGCGAGCCCGGCTGCAAGACAGTCGTCCAGTCAATATTCTGCTGCTGCTGAGGATGTTGTGGGTGCTGTGGTTGTTGCTGATGTTGGGGGGGAGCCTGTTTGTTATCGGAAGGAATCTTAGCATCGATTGGAGGAAGAGCAATACTGGTCGGCTGGCCAACAGAGTCAGTTCCAGACTGCATAAGGAACGACGAAGAGTTGTGTTTGGGATCAGCCATCCAGGTTCTCTGATGCTGCTGCTGATGCGGAGGGTAGTGGGCGGTAGCACCGGCGGCGACGTGATGATCTGAGGGACCACGAGTCATGCCGTTGCTACCACCGTGTACCGCTGACGCATGAGAAGGCATGGGATAACCGAATGACTGATGTTCTGCGAAGCGGGGTTGATGGCCAGAAGCCATTGTAACCCCATGCCCATTCACGGGCGCTTCACCAAACGTAGTACCGCCAATACCATTGGGAAGTGAGATGGGGCTACTAACATCACCCTGAACCGGTTTAGGCACAACCCCCGCTGCCTGAGCCTTCTTGAGATGAGCATGAGGGTGAGACAAGTGACTGATTCCGGTTGGATTGCCTCTTCGGAGGGAGCATTTTTGGAAATGACGTTTAAGGATGTCGCTTCGCGAGAAGGTGTCTTTGCAAAGAACACACATGTAAGGACGATCGCCAGTGTCTGCAAGATCAGGTTAGACACGACAAATTCCTAAAATGGGGGAGTGAATATAGCACTGGGGGGGGGTTGGGGGGTCTTTTATATGTTTATCAACTTACGGCGCAACAGATGTCGCTTGAGATGTTTTGCGTGGAGGTATGTCTTGTTACAGTGCGGGCAAGGGAACTTGCCGTCCGCATCCTTAGCTGGAATTGCGGTTCCTTTGGCGGTACCGTTCACACCGTTGGTGATGGCAGCGCGTCCTGGGACACTAGGGAGGATTCCCCGTCGTCCCTGGGAGCCAACGACCTGAGTGCGTGGAGGGTCTTTGGGCGCAAAAGCAGCAGTTGTTGGTGGCATTCCATCAGCTGTAGTCCACATTGGGCCCTTATCCTCCGCGCCGGTGAACGGGCCACCTGGCATGCCATACTCGTGTCTCCTGTCGCGTGGTGGAGCTGGCGCGATAGGTTGAGGATAGGCCTGAGGACCAGTGGTTGGCGGTAGCAGACCGTGTGAAGGGAACTGCTGTTGCTGTTGTTGGTGCTGACCCAAGAACGAGGCTGGTGGCAGGCTATTCACGGGAGCGTGTGAAGCCATTGGTGCCGTCGAAGCCGCATAGACGTCATGAGCCGAAGTGACGGGATACCTGGGCATATCGTTTCGAAACGGCTGTCCGAGATACGATGGCATCGGCGAATGACTCTGGGGGTGCTGGAGTGGAGGAAGCGTATGGGGTTGTGGTACCTGATAAGGCGAGTGAACCTGATACTGGTGAAGATGCGACAATGGCGGAGGGCCCTGTGGAGGAATCGAGGCAGATGCAGGCCGCGAGACTTGCGGTCTCAGGTTGGGATCCATGACAAACGTGGTGGTTGGTAGCTGAAAAAGTGGTAAAGAAAAATATGTCCCTCTCTCTCAAGCAATCATTGATTGTTGGTTAAGGAAGAAAAGGCGGTGTCAAATGTTCGATTGGCAGAATAGAAATCCTGAAAATGAGACCCCTGAAGCGCGCGTTAGCCGAGATGTTTTTTTTTGTTCGTGACCTGACTGATGCGTTCGATTTTCAACAGCCTTTCTTCTCCTCTCTCTCTCTCTCCCTTTTCGACGCCAACTAACCTGTAAGGACAGTAAGGATAAGACAAGAAAGAGACACAAAGCTCTTGTCAAAGTCGAAGCTGGTTCTGATACTGTTCTGTTCCGTCGATGATGAGGTGTTGATTTGATGAGGCGTAATAAGAGAGTGGAGCGCGAGCTATCAGAAACGAGCGATGGTAAGTGCCCTGCTGCAGATGCGATGTACCCACAGCGGAAAAACGAGAAGAGGGAGGTTGTTTAGAGGAGGTTCTCGAAGGAATGAAAAGAAAGAAGAAAGAAGAAAAGAAGAAAAGGTCAGGATGGAGACGGAGGGTCCAGGAGGGGTAGAAGTAAGTAAGGGCGTTCAGGAACAAAAGGGAAAAAAATGGAGAGGCAAAAGTTTAGGGTTGAAGGATAAGAATGATGATGATGATGCTATATGCTGGACGGTGGTGGAATGCGTGGATGGTGGATGGTGGGAATTAGGACAAATTGTGGGCAAATTCCCAAGGATCCTTTTTTAGCCTTTTTTTCTTTCCTTTTTTTTCGTTCTTTTTTTTTTCTTTCTTTTTTCTTCTTTCCCTCTGGCTCTTTTCCCTCTTTTAAATTTTTTTTCTCTCTTCCCAGGAGGGCGGAAAGGATGTTCTGTATCCACCAGGGCAGGGTGGGTCTCAACCCAGAGATATATATAATTATATAAAATATATATATTTCACAGGGGAGAGGCAGAGAGAGTTGACCCGGAGAAGGAAGGATAGTGAAAGCAATAGAAGAAAGAGGATAGGACAGGGCTGAAGGCGAGGGTCGGACGGCGAAATGGCGATACCTGGCATTCCTCCGAGAAGAGGTTCCCTGGTTCGCTTTCTTTCTTTTTTCCGCGTGGCGAAGGGAAAGGATGTCGGGAAAAGTAGACGGAAGAGGGTTTTTGGTTACGTAGTTGTAGAAGTGTATAATATAATGTGTGTGGTAAGGGCAAAGGTGCGGGAGTAACAGAAAAGGTGGTTGCTGGTTGATGGTAACGACAGGGAAGCCAGCAGCTATGGATCCGCCACATACGTCGAACCGTTGGGAGTGGCTTGCAGCAAAGCATGCGGGTCGCAAGTCAACGGTGTCAAAGAGAGACTTACCTTGAAGAGATAGATCGAGATAGAGAACGGAGATGGAGATGGTGAGCGGCGAGCCAAAAGGAGTCCGGGGGGGGGAGAGGTCGAGGACTGGAGATAGCGGAACCGACTTAGGGCTGAAACTACGCAATTGTAGCTGACGGACTGATCACAGACAGAACTAAGTAGAACTGAGAAGAGATAGAAATAGGGACAGAGAGAAAGAGAGAGAGAGAGAGAGGATGATTAGAAGAAGACGAAGACGAAGAACGAAGACGAGAAGAAAAAGTTGACGTTGACGCGTTGAACAACAACACCATAACGGGAATTTGCAAAAAAAAAAGAAAGAACGGAAGGTGTCCCGAGGGCGCGTGGGCTTAAAAGCAGCAAGTGCGTGGCAGGCGTGGTACCTCGTGCTCGGCGGTGAGACCCGTGCCGCCCTAAGTACCTTTTTTCCTCCTTGCCCTCCTTTTACTGTCTACGGAGTATACTGTATATATTCTCTCTCTTCTTCACGATGCTTGATGAAACAGCCCTGGAGATGATCTATTTTCATACCCCATCGGCCACTCTTCGGAGTACGGAGTACAGAGACAAGGAGATGATGCCATGTACCGTTCGGATGGTCCGATAAGGCGAACAACAGTTAGCTCGCCTAGCTGGTTACAGTCGTACTCAAAAAATAAAGAAGGAAAAAGCGAAAAGAGATAAAAAATAAAATAAAAATGAAAATAAAATGTGAAAAGCAAAGGGGGGAAGACGAAAAAAAGGAAAAACAAAAGAGCAGGAATGGGAGAGGGAAAAAAAGAAAAGAAAGGAAAAAGACCACAAGGATCCTTGATCCCGGCTTCGGATCTGCGAATGGGATTGCTGCCTGCAACCGCCAGAAACAGCTCACACCCTCACGAGTCACCACATGGCCGGCCGAGTAGGCAGTCATATACGTGTTCTGCGCGCAGAAAAAAGGTTGAGACTTCGAATTGGCCGACGTGCGGCACTTGCAGGCATCCTTCTGCTACGGAGAGTACCTTATGCCTTTTTTGGCCGTCCGGATATCAGGTATCGAAGTACTCCGTATATATATTGCGCTAATCTCGGAGTTGGGGAACAACCGGCCTCCCAAAGTTTCGTTTCTGCTGCTTAACCCCCGAAACGTGCATGATATGATAGCATTTTAGACACTTTACTTCTTTAAACCCTGCATTTTGATGTCAACATCGACGCCCTGAGGAGGGATGGCTTGCATCATCACGTACCTCACTCCTCGAACGTCATCCCATCGTCCTGAACGTGCGCCTTTCGCTACACCTCTCAACCACATCGACTTTTGCCCTCGACCATGAACAGCCGCTTACTCAATACATAGTCTCGACGCCAACGTCAGCCAACATGCTGCAGCCCGCCATTGAACTACAGCTTAATTGTTGGCTGTGAGTAACTGTAAACTGGCCAGGTAGGATTTGAATATTCCCGGCCCCCCTTCCCCCGTATTTAGAAAGCGGCTGTGACGAAACACGTCGACTGAGAATTTAGGTCAGGGGCTAAAACCGACCAGGGGCCCGGATAGCTTCAGGCATTCTGCTCAACCATCGTCAAACGCGTTCGATAGGAGAAGGTGGTAGTTTATAAAAAAAAGTCATAGGTGGAGAGACGCGGTTGACGCTCCTGGTTGCGGTTCGGGGGTTCCCTTGCGGAGAACTGCGGAGTATTCCGTCCAGGGCAAAAAAGCAAAGCAAAAGCAGAAAATTTAGCAAAAAAGGAATTTCACTTGAAGAGACAAAATATGATTTCACATAACTAAGCTTCGGGTTTCGCTATGATGTACATAAACAAATAGTGAAGCGTCGAGAGAAAAGTGAAGCACCTCTGAACTAGTTGCAGGCATACTTATCCACAAGCGGAAACCCGGAAAAAGCAAAGGAGGCCAGGCCACGGACCCTAGATAGCGACGCAGCATCCATAGAAGCCTTATCGAAGGGTGATCGAATCGACTTGCAACAAACTCCGCTGACCAGTTCGATCCAGCAGCGGCTCGACGGCTGAGATGCCAATCCCCCAAAATCAATACTTCCACTCCTGATTTTTTTTCTCTTCGTCGGTTAGCCGGCAGTTGCGTAACTAATTGGTTATTGGCTGCTTGGAGAACGGGTATGAAGGTTCTTTCGGGACATGGTATCGGCATACAGCATCCATCCGTCCATTTCAAGTTCAAACTAGGAGCTGCAAAATATCAAGAGCGCCGGATGTCAGATGTCAGATGGCCGTCGTGGTAGGACAAGAGGGAACTCGTATATTAAATAGATAGATAGCTAGTTCGAGTTAAATGGGGCCAAGTGATGATCTCGAAAACATGGTCTACCGAGTCTTGCCTTCGTCCTTTATATACCTAGCAAACAACGTTCTGTGCATCTCCACTGATTCCCAACGTTGCGGGAAACCATCTTAAGCTTAAACAGACGCTGGTGGAGGAGTGGAGGAGGGGACAAGGCGGATAAACGGTCGACCTCGTTCTTTGCAGAATATGGACATCGGATATGCCCTGGTATGGGGTCTAACAGATGGGTATGGATGGAGATGGAGATGCACGATGGAGATGCGAATTTAAGGTATCTCTTGGTCGTTTGTTCGTGTGGTGTGGTGGGTTACGTGGATGTGGAGTCCCAAAAAAACGTGCGTTTCTTATCATCAGTTAGCAGGTAAGGATGCACTTTGATAACGCCGTTGAATTCAATCCGTCTTGATATACGGAGAAGCATGAGATATCCCACAAAGCTAAATTGATTAATTATCTTCCCTTGAACCCTCACAGTGTAAACCTTTCAAGCTGCAGAATGCTATTTTCGGCCGATCCTGAAACGGGAGAAGATACGAAAACGAGGGGTCGAAGAGTAAATATGTCGTCTTCACGAAAATCGATAGTTCAGATCGTGATAGCCCCCGAACCATTCTCAGCCAAAAGATTCACCCATTCGCCCATCTTCACCCATCTCTCCCGTTCGCCCATTCCCGCGTTCTCGTATAAGGAGGTTGGATGAACGATTGTCCGGGGTTGTTTGTTGTGGGACGCCGCTCGGGGTCCATTCCAGGGCTCAGTGGACACTAAGAGCACGCAAGCATATCAACAGGTCTTTTCAGCCTGTCAAAGCATCATCAGTACGGAGTACGCCGTATACACTCCGTCCTGCCGTGTAGAATACTACAGAGTACGGAGCGAGTTTTTATTAAGTAATAGAGTATACTGAGAAAAGAAGAACTTCCTTTTCACCCACCGCAAAGGTCAAGTGGCTTATGTAAGTGAAAAGGGTCGCCAAGTTAAAGTACTGACTAAGCCGCGCTAGTTCTCCTTTGGGCGACCTGCCTCGGCGAACTTTCCCGATCCGTCTCTCCACGCACTTCCAGACTTAAAAGTAAACTTCTTAGTACAAAGCACCGTCGAATGTACGATGATGTTATAGGACAGTCGCGACTGGCCGATGTCACCTTGACCTTCATTTTTGCACTGAAAATGGGCGAATCCTACCTATCATTTTCGTAGTGCGGAACGGGCTGAAATGGCTTATCTCTGGCCGTGCTTTATCTGCTCCATCTACGGTGTTCCGCCCGTCCACCTACCGTGGTAAGGAGCCGATATCAGATCTCACCAGGAGAGAGACATAATAACAGATATCATATGGTACGGAGTCGTCTCCCCCCTGATCCAGCCAAACAGAAGCGGGAAGTTTCAAGCTCAGTCCCAGCGGTCTGCTCGCCTACGTGAACCAAGGGTCGTCTCTTGCTCTTTTTCGCCTTTTCTCACTTGTGGTGGCGGGAAACATTCCGGTCGATATCTTTGCTACGGTCGAAATAGTGTGGAATAAGGACTGAATAGTGCACACAGACTACCACAACAGATGTGCTCCCAAGGGCGTCACGCTGACGAATTAATTTTTCACACTTAAAAAGCTTCAAACGATTACCTTGCTCCGCTCAATCTCCGAAAACAAAAATACTTGACGGGGAATATTAAACGCCAACCAACCTAAACTTCGGTTTGACTGGCTAAGCACACTTCTACACGCCTGGAAAATAAGAAGACGATCAAAGCGTAGGGTTCAACCACTTGTTCAAATTCTTGCCAGTGATTCCGGCCGAGGCAGAGGGGGGTTGCCTTTCCTATCATCCGTCCGCACGCAACAAATAAGAACCCTTCAACCAGCTGGATTTACACTTCGACCGAAACTGCTAAGACATCTGAACAAGCTGCTGTGACGTACATAACTTAAACACTGCTTGGTTTCCTGTTGCTGCTCGGGCTTGCTCCGTGGTCTTTGCAAATTCTCCTTCCAAAAGCCTGAATGCATACACGTGATTGGAAGATCTCAGCACTTCTTTCTTTCCTTTTTACTATTGCCACAGACAGGCAAGCCCTCTTCTTAGCAAATCATTAGAGGATCAGCAGAGCTTGGTAAAACGATAAATCGATAAAAATCGATGATGCCTTTCATAATTTGGGAAGGTGAAGATTAGAGACGTGTGGCTTGGGTAGCTTGGGAGAGAAAGATGCTGCCAAAGTCGAATCAGGTTTCAATCTTTGGAACTAGTGATTCGAGCGATGCTTGAGTCAGTCTGTCCGAGCGGATGCCGAAGACAGTTTGACCGGCGATCAATTGATCAGGATCTGATGGGATGATGATGTGGCTTCATCCCAATGAAATCTTATTTTAATATCTTTTCTTTTCTTTCTTCTGTTCTCTTGGGTGAATCTTCACAGTATCAGTCTTGACCACTCCCGTCATTGCCACAGTGTCGGTGTAAGGTTGTACGAATTTACGCATCAACTGTTTTGTTCGTTCGATTTCTTGATTTATCGATTTTATTCACCAAGTCGCGACTTTTACACTTCGGCATTCGACTTTTACTCCCTCTCTCTGACGGGACGTGCACAAAAAAAAACACACCAGCAAAAAAATAAAATAATACGAGGATAACAGGGAAGCGGATGCAAGCTGCGTGTCATAACTACCTCATCCGTCCTAGCATGACCTTGATTGCTGGGAAGTTCGTATCCACAAGGTCCCCTCACAAGCTCGAGGTTCAGCACGCCGGATCCGCCTTCCGCTGGCCCTGGTACCACGCACGCTGGCATGGGCATGGGCACTGTACCTTCACCACATATCAACTGAGCCATATTTCATTCGACGCCGAAGGGGTATCAGGGTCCGGGTCGGGGGACCGAAAGGGTAAACTTCGATTAAGGGGCTTGCGGAAGGTCATTTCTCCCTCGATCAACTAATCTCCCTTGTTGCCGCGGTTGAGACAGAAGGGAAGAAAAGAAAAGCAGGAGAAGTTGAAAGCGAATAAACAGAAAAACAAGCTTCCCTCGGTTCCACACGTTTCCACACAGTGGTGTCCACCTCCTGACTGGGAACTCGACAATCCGGTCGGCTTTAACATGTTTTTACTTGAGTTTTCTTGTACTGTCATTCGATCGACCGCATTTTGACTTCTTTCCCACATGAATTTCCCTTGTGGGCCGAGGTTCAAGGTCTCCAGTTTCTTATTTTTCTTTGGCCCTTCTCCTTCAGTGCAAAAGGAGAATGCCACGGGGGACGGAGTATACGGTACTTGCTCAACGGCAAACTTTGAATTTCAACTTGACATTCCCGGCAGGCTCCATATCTTCTAGATTTTTCTCCCTTTTGCCCATTTTCACTCGTTGCTTTTTTGGTTCGAAGTCTCGGAGCTTAACCCCTCCCTGGAGTGCGAATGTCCTTCAGGTTTTAAGGATAATTCTCCCTTGGAACAAGTCTTTAACCCGTCAACCACTTCCTCCAATCATACAGCAAAATCTCCTTTAAACTCGCGCTCATGAACTCCGATTAAACATCAAACGGCGCTCAGTCAACTGGAATTACCTCCCTCTTGCGGTAACTTGCGCCATTTACGCAAGCCAAGGTTTTTTTTTTTTTCTATTTTATTTTATCGTTTGCCTCCCGAAGCAGTGCTCCCGTGACCCCTTGTGTCGGCACAATTCGGAGACCTTTGGGTGCGTGGTAATTATCGCACGCCCAACAAGCGTCACATTCGAGTTCACGATGTCCATGTCGCCCGATAGAGGCATATTTACCGCAACAAAGAAGGCCGATGCGATGAGGCAAAGACGAGTCTACCATGGCGTTTGCAGCGCGAGCGCGATTTCATATTTCATGTGTTTGCCCTCCCCCTTTCTTTTGGTCGGGCGTGGCGCACACCGCCAATTCTTTGCCTGAGCAGGGAGGAAAAATTATCATCACGCCATTGCCATGACCTTTGCCCAAGTATTCCTTAGTCAAGGATGCCTAGATATTTTATTCAAGAAAACCACATGGTTCTAAGCCGGATTCTCGCTCCCGAAACGCGACCGCTCCCCTTTCGGGAGGGCGCAGCCAAAATCACCCTCGTCGATGTTCGGGATCATCAAAAAAAAGGGCTGAGACATTGTTATATACCTGCTATATCGTACTAGTACTATTATACTCGGATATCTTTAGTAAGATATTATTATCCGCAACCGCGTGCTATTATATCCACCCGCCATGCCCTGTAGTCTCCACCTAAGGAGACCCATCGTTCTGCACCGGCAGATGTGGGCTGACCAGGCAAGGGGGAAAGGGAGCACAACGGCTGGATGGAATGGATGGATATTAGAAGGACGCAGCGGCCTTACCTAAGCACGACGTCTTTCCTTAGATGTGAGTACAGAGTACTTTTGTATCTACTCCGCTGCTCTAAAGCCATGCAGAAGTACAGCTTCTTTCGAGGATACTTATATATGGAGCATGTACTCCGTAAGTATATCGTTGTGATTCCACCATCGGGCCGCCGTTAGGGATGTGTGCTGCGGGCCATGCTAAGGAATAAAGATGTCAGAGTGCGGAGTAAATCAGGGTGTTACCAAATATATACGTGGCATTGGCGGTGGCCTTTGAATACAATTTATATGGCCTTCTTGGTAATGTTTTAGACAGGTAGTCGTTCTATCACCCATCGATTAGATTGACTTGAGGTCATTCTAACTAACGTTCCAGGCAGGTTGAAGGCAGTATGTTCATG
>JANTQJ010000409.1:0-16227 GCA_032989685.1 Arthroderma sp. PD_2
CATTCGTGTCCGAGTCGGGCCCGGAGTGAAAAAGCAGATCACCAGCGATCATGCCACAGAGCTCTTCTGAGGCAGCATTTGCCCAAACAGAGCTTTACGTACAGGCCCTGACTAATAATTGATTTCAAATGAGTAATGACCTGAGCTGCCGTATCCGAGATGTATCATCGTAACTACAAATACCGGACTTAGCGACTATCCACCGCCGTCCTTGTCGGAGCGCGGACAACTCGTCGGTGCTGGTGTTTGTTTGGTGAATCGCAGCGCTTGCTCTCGTGAATGCTCCTTCGTCGTTTTGCCTTTTTCGTTACTGTTTTTGGATTAGTTTCGCATTTTTTCCCCTTAGGGCGCGGGCAGTCGTGAATTTCGCAAGGCCAAGGGTCCGAATTCCCCTTTTACGGCGCAAGGCAGCAAGATTTCCTCTTCCATTTCGTAGGCGAGCGGTTATACGCTCCCTGCTGGCGAAGATTAGATACGATCCGTACTCCGTAATGGGCAGGCGTTGCGACTTGTGGCTGGAATATCGAGTCAGACGTGTATATATATCCCGTACCCCATCCTCCATGGTAAAACGGTAAGGCTGGATCGATAAATGTTGCTGTTTATGCTCCATAACGGAGGCGGGACTCGCGTCTCCTTCGTCTGCATGGGAGACGTCAAATCTCCCTGAGAAGCTGAAAAGGGGGGGAAGGGAGCCATGCATAATTGTATATACCCCCCTGCAAGCTGTCCACAAGACCAACGCCTTGGTCAACGGCTCCAACCCGTGTAGGAGCCAACCCCACGGCTTTATGGGTGGCTCAGGGACGGATTCATCATCGCCAACCAACTATAGTTATCTCAATCGCTCTCAAGTGCATCCGCCTCGACGGGCCGCGTCCCTCATACTTATCCCGTACTGCGTGCTTGAGGCGCCTAGAATTCGTCATGTCGTGGCTGCGACAATCGGGGCTGACTCGACTCCCATCAATTAACTGCCCAAAGACGCGTTGAAGTCAGCCTTCCCTACTCTCTCTCTCTCTCTCTCTCTTACGACGACAAGATGGTGCTGATTTTGATGTTGATATTAGCAGAAAGAAAGAGAAAACAACCCCTATCACGTGTTTACAATACATGTAAGGTACCTTATACAATACTTATTTTACCGTATATGTTACCAGAATTACCAATGCTAACTCTGAAAAATACATCATTTCGTCCATTTTTTTCGGCCAAAAAAGCTGTTAACAGCCGAGGATCGCGATCAATTATTAAGCACTTATATCATTATGATTCATTATTTTCCGAGTCTTCGTCCACCATAACGAGATGCTAACTCCGAGAGTCCTTGACATGCCTCCTGGCCGAAGAGCTCAGGGTCTGGCTCAGGCTAAGTTTCGGGCAGCCAGGTTTTGTGTTTTTTTTGGCCATATATTGGCAATATACAATTCCATGGGCAGAAAGACTCCCAACTTGCCACCAACCATAAGTATCCTTGAGCGCACCCAGAACCAGACCAGCGTCTGAGTTTGGTCCAGGCGTCAATCCCTCTTCTTTCTCCCCTACACATGGAAACTAAGGTGAAGAGAATTGGGTTGTCGATCCCGCCCGCAAAGTCGTACCAACTTATCCCCGATCCGATATATAAGGCGGTAGCAATCCGCACACTCCCATGACTCCGTATATTTTAAATATCTATATGCAACCTGCGCCGACAACATTGGACTGACAGATAAAAGAGAGGGAATCATTGAAGCTATGACGGCAAATTCCTGCGCTTTCGATGACGGACGGAGGACATACTCAAAGCCTAGTATCCACAATACTAACTAGGATTTTGAGCTTGAACACCCGTCCAGCAATATTAGACGTGAGTACATGCCATTGGGACAGAAGGACAGCAGAAATGCTGGTACAGCCCAAAGCAGGAGACTTATTACGCGGTTTGCTTGCTCCGGGCTTTGGTGACTGCATCATTTTTCAACCTTCAAGCGATGAATCCTCGCCACTTTTCCCCTCATCGGCCGAACTTTGACAGCTCTGTCTCTCCTCGGAGAATGCCTATGCAGCAGGAGAATGCCCATGCGACACCGTCATAGGACATGGCGGGCATATTTGTCAAAGTCAATGCAAGAAATATGTCACTCCAGGCCAGAAAAGCGTTGGAATAAGCATCGTTCCCCTGCACGTTGTCTTTAGACATGACCGTGTGACATGATGCCATTGAAAATTGCAAAATTAGCGTTACTTTGCCGGCTGTACTCGGATGCTCTATGCTAGGTAGACGAAGACGGGGAAAGCCGAATGGTCGAAACTGATAAAAGTTTTTGGCATCATGAACTAATATATACGTGAACATAATCATCAACCAATTGACGCGAACTGGCATGTCATATACATGCTGCTAGCCTCAAACGCGCTAGATATTCCAAAATAACCAAATAAGAGATAACGTGCATGATGCAATGCTCTATAAAAATATAAAAAAAAAATAGTCAAAAATCAAAAAGCGATGTGAAAGAGTGGTTTCTGTTCAGCCTAGGAAATAAGGAGATGCGGTTAGCTATACCAGGCGGAGATCAGGGCCCTACGTAGGTCTAGCCAGCGTTCTGAGAAGCAGGGCGGCGGTTGTAAGGCCCAAAAAAAAAAGATAAAACCAACGGTAAGGAGGCAACAAATGAAAGTCCGTCCTGGTGAGTCAATCTTAAATATGGGTATATGTTAATATATGCGAATAATATGCACTCAACGGTAGTCGCACAGTCGTTTCCACCACGGAAGGGATATACGTTCGGCGCCTTTGAAACGCTCGCTCTGGAAAGTATCTTGGTGTGGTTGTTGCCTCATCTCCTTGTTTGCGTAGTAAGGAGAGTCGTTGATGTCCTGGTCCGGCCTCTTGCTTGACTGTGTCGAGAGTGTCTCGGGAGGGCTAGGCGCCCCCCACGGATTTGAGCGTTGTTGGAGGGAGTCGAGATGCTTCGAAGGACCTTTAGTTCTTCTAGTCAGTGCCCTTGTGACATTAGACCACAGGCTTAGTCGCTGGGAATGGGCACCTGAGCTAATGCTACGTCCTGTTGGATCTAGCCTCTCCTCGCTGGTGAGAGGAGCCGTCTGGCTGTGGGCAACAGGCTGCGCAGCCCTTCTGTAAGGAGAGAAGAAGCGCGAAGACGAAGTGAAGCTGTTGGCTTGCCTGAGAGCGTAGAACTGAGATAGCTGCTGCTCACGGTGCAACTTACGCGCTTCGACTACGCGTCGTATGATCACTACTTGACTGTTAGGCACCATTGATGGGCGGGACAGAGAGTTTGCCAACTTACGGGCAAACGTTTCTTCGATATTCACCATCTCCCATGCGCTTGTCTCCATGAAACCACAACCTCTCCTTCTGGCCCATTCTAGACCCTGCCTCGAACTCACCACTCGTGCCTCTTTCAGGTCGCATTTATTTCCCGCAACAATCTTCACGGGGGCCGGCCGGCCAATCGTGGGCTGTCGGTTCATCCCATGAGCCGGACAGTCGTTATAGAACTGCTTCAGCAAGCGTCGGTTTTTCTCTTCTCGGGTTTCGGTTTCCACGTCAATCATCTCCATAAAGTGATCAAGCGTCTCGAGACTCGAGTCATTGGTAATATCGTATACGAGGAGGAAGGCATCTGAATTGAGGTTCGATGCAGCCCAGAGACCGCGGTACTCCTCCTGGCCGGCAGTATCTGTGAGAGTGAGGAAGTACGGAAGTCCATCTATGGTGCGGGTGACGGAGTATGAATCCTCTGTATAGCGCGGTTGGCATGTCAAATCGTCCCATAAGATCGTTGGTGGGGGAGTTAATACCGATGGTTGGATCATAACTAGATAGACCACGATATTAGCCACTGCTTCGACCCTGGCGATTGGATTGAGACGGCAACTTACTCATGAGTCCACTGGCTGCGAACCAGTCGCAATGTTATCGACGACTTTCCTAGCACACACACTCATGGTCAGCAAAAGGGAAATACTCCCCCACACAACGATAGCGATTCTCACGGTTATAGCAGGGCTGCTATAGCTTAGACAGTCGCAAGGGCATCAGCTTACCGCATCCTCCGTCACCACATATTGTAATGGAAATCGTCTCCGCCATGAGTCTGCGGACAGCCCTAGACGAGGTGCGCCAGCAAACACATGCGAAGACGACTCCACCACCTGTTTACCAGTCGTATTTCTAAACCTCTGCGAAAAGGGACTTCCAAGTAGTCGCGAGGCCGTTTACTTTCAGCTCGTGTGTGTTATCTTTTGCGCCAACTCTGGCTCGAAAATAATGGTTGTTATTTTGCGAGAGCAGGTTCAGGAAAGAAATCATTTACCAGCAGCCGTGTTTCAGGGAGTCGCCATCTCTCTCTCCCCCGGTGGCATCTGAGACTAAGGCGAAACCCCTAGAAACCCACTAGATGGGATGCTGAGGGAGTCGTCATTTATCTTGAAGAAGAGCGTCCTTATCGAATTCCACCGAAGTTGGTTGGATGCTGCCTATTCCTATTGCAGTAACGCGCCGCTCTCGAGTTGGTCGCGATGTGGAACGTCAGAAAGAAAGATGCAAGATACGAACACACGACCAATTGCTTTTTCCTTCTGAGATTATCGTGAGATGCATGTTTCTAAACTAGTTGTATTTCGTGGCATCTCAGGCGCTATGTACATGGGAAGAATGGACGCCGGTGTGACAAGGGAAAGAAGGCGTATGCAGGGGAATATCTATATATATTGAAATTGTGTGCAAGCAAAGAGATATAATTCGATATCCGATACCCACCAGTCGAGACGGAGATGAGATGAGATTGAGATAACGGATGGCGGCAGGGCTAAAAGGGAGGGTTCCCAAGAGGCCCAAGTATCTACAGGGAACAAGGGTGGTGATATATGTCTAATAATCTTCCTGGGAAGACGATCCGGGCGTACAGCTGGCGTTGCCCCAAGCGATTTCATGGACCGTATTCCAGACTTCGTTCATGTCGAACAGCATATCCGGTGTCATCCAGATCCTGCAGTCGGCTGGCTCGTTGACGAATTGACGAGGTGTCCGCGACCGGTCGTCTGCGCGGATGGCATTTCGAAAGTTGACTCGGCCGCCCAAGCCGTCTTTCGTCGTTCGCGCCAGCACATATTCTCCGGTTCGATACATCTCGCCAATAGAGGTTCCGTCCAGTTCTTTTTGCTCTCGCGGGGTCGAGTATTGTTGGTATACGGACGCCACGGCTCGGTATACTTGCAGATACGTCAGGACCTGTGCGCCCTTGACGCCCCCAACTGCCTGGACAGGTCCATCGCGCGGCCGCCCGCCAGTCACTATCGACTTCACACCGTTACGCTTCAGTAGATCTGCAAATATAGCACACGTGGAGCCGCAGGTACCGTCGGTCAGGAGAACCATGTCCTCAGGCTTGAAGAGCTGTGGCGGTAGGTCTGCACGATCCTGGTAGCCAGACACGACAGTGTCGCCGGAAGCATCGGCCAGGTCCTCGCTGTTCAGGTTCCAGGTAGAGAGATGCGTGAAGTTGAAGGGCCCAACTTCCTCTGGGCCAAAGAAATCTTTCCAGTCGCTAAGGGCCTCCCCCTTGGTGTCGACGTACACTCCAATGTCAAATTGCGACCCACGTAGGTACGTGCCCATAGAACTATTGCGAAATTCGGGGTCCGACAGCACGGCTGTGACCTTACCGCCAATGATATCGAGTTGCTCCGTGGCACGAAGATTAGACGCATCGTTTGGCTCCGTATCCGGGAATAGCTTTAACAAGATAGGGTTAGTTTTTGTTGATAAAAGCGCTACAGCAGATGAACGAAAAGTTATAGAGAAAAGATGACCTACCTGTTTGAATGCATCATATCCCAAGAAAACAGCACCACCCCCATTTGCCGTCACGTCAATGATGAGTTTCGATTTCCGTTTCTCTTTACAGGCAGCCAGAAATCTGGTGATGACGGAGCTGAAGTCACTGAATTTGAAGTTACCAGCTACGTCCGAACCAACAAATGAGTTGATAGATAGAACGGCGGTGTCTGGATGGTCGCTGCCCAAGAAATAACCGGCTACGTCGCCATGTTCAAACGCTTCCACCGGCCGGGGGAAGTTTAGTCTAGGGGCCTCTCCAGGGGCAGCTCGTCGGTGAATGTCGAGGGGGCTGGAAGCCATGATCAAATCACGTTTCTGCTGCTGCTGTGTCTCAAATTCTCCATTGCAGAACTTATCGTAAAAGGTATCGCCGTCCACCACGCCTTCAAATGACTGTTGAAAGGCGGCATAGTTCTTGTACTCCGTCGTTGTCCCATTCTGGAAGGTAAGGGTGGTGCTTGGACCTGTGTATGCCCCAGGAATGGCAAAGAAGGACCCGAAAGACTCCTGGTCATATGTTGGGATGGAGTAAAATAGAGAGTTATACAGTGCATCTGGATCCTGGTAGGTTGCATGGTGTGACCAGTTCCTCAGCCACTCAACGGCATCCTTACCGTCGATTGACTTGACAGCAGACGGTTTCCATTTTACCTTTTCTGTTCTAGTAACATTGAGATCCCCTGATATCCGGTTAGTTTAACTGTATGTCAAGGCGAGAAGACATACCCATAACACATACTATAGACATATATCTCTGGGAGCCCCTTCCCATCCGGCGAGACTGATACCAGTGGACCAATGTTTTCTCGTCGAAAGGTGAAGACACCAATTGCGTCGAGGTAGATGTTGAAATGTCCATCGTGTACAGACGAGGCCAGCCTCGTGATGTCACTCTGGAATTCAAATTCGTTGGGGTATTTGTTCCCGGCTGCTTTGTCTCTAATCGATTTTATAGATTTCTCAATATCAACTCCAGGAAGTAGATATCCCTTTGGAGGATCTTTGAGATAATCGATCGTGCTCTGCCACGAGAAGAAGGAATCGAGGCCGTCAATTAATCTGAGGGCGTCTTTCTTTTTAAATGGGACTGATGTCAAACAGGAGTGAGCAAGCTCGGCGGAAACAAGGAAAGTATTTGCTATTGGCATACAGTCAGAAATCCAAGTAGCATAATATCCGTCACAGCGGACATGGCTGGTGCTTACCATTTGAGCCGAGTTGGTTTTCTTGTATCGTATAAACTGATTCACAGGGCTCCTGGCGCTGTGTTGATTTTGAGGGTGCTTTACTCAAACCTGGCGAAGGCCTGGCTGCTGCATGTGGGATTAATGATAGTGCCGTTGATGCTATTAGCCCATGGTGCAGCCACCACATATCGATCGAGCAGACGGATGAGTAAAAAACAAGATGGCTATTTGAACGGCGTTGAAGAGTCTCAAGACAGCAATAGAAATCTTGCAAGCAAAAGGCTTCGAATGTCCAGGAATTTGTTTTTTATGTATCTGCACAGATGTGCAGTGTATTCCGTAAGAAAGACGACAGGTCAGAGAAGTGAAGAAGAAGAACAAGAAGATGATATTAACATTGTTCCATTTTACGACCCGAAGGACGAAATAGGATGACTCTATTCCTGCGTCCAACCAGTCTGCTCTAACCCTTCAAGCAAGGAGGGCTGAGGATGGGCGCCTCGTGAAATCCCCCCCTGCAAGCGGGTAGGCCTCCGAGAGTGCCACTCCTTCATCTTTAGCATTGACATCTGGGGCAGAGATCCAATCCAGAGCCAACTCCATCACGGAATCTTTCCATTAGTCTCGCTTCCCTGCAGACCAAGTGGGCGCTTGACTGTGGTGACGAGGACCATGCCGCATATCTGTTTGTTCTTGTCGTGTGGCATGGGTAGCAATTGGCCATAGGCGCTCCACGCCAACAAGAGAGAGTCCACCGTCAGGTTGCGAGGCGGCATCAGCCTCAGAGAAAAGGCCCTGCCAAGTGCATCTATTAGCCAGTCGCTAGCTGAACCCGATCCCGTTCACGCCCCTGTCAATAGTCAGAGAACAAATGGGCTTCTTCTCCCAAGCCTTCCGGGGGGCGGTGCTCCGTATATGGATCGAGCCAACCATTTTTACCGCCCTTTCGTAAATCCCATCTATTTTTAGGGGTCGAGGGGAGGCGTCCCTGTTGCTTCTGGGCGTCTAAGGCAGAGACAACAAGAGAAGCCCTGCATCGGCCAACTGTTCATGATATCTGCTTCAGTTGTTAACTCGTTGCTTCAAGGGCGCCAAAATAACCAACTGGATGTCAGGTGACTGCCATTTTTACTGGTAAAAAGTTGTCTGGAAGAAGAGAAATTCATCTAGCTCGAACAAAAGGTGCAGGACTCGACTGATGTGTCGCTTTCTTACGATGTTTATACTCTTCTACCGGCTAATATCAGAGAGCATTGACCTAGAAATCCCTGCAATTGATATCGTGGGGGGATTTGATGAAACATCACATTGACCACCAACCAATCACTCAAATATATTGGTTTCAGAGATCTCAAGCATCGACATCATTTACATGCTGCCGCTACTGTTTTACCGCCCGTTTTTCATAGACTGATCACTTTTACATTCTGTTAATATTTGACCAGTTATAAACATAAATCGATAAGCTTCATCCTATCTTTCATGGAGTTGATCTCATATCTCGAATTAAGACGTTCTATTAAACACACGGAGAGTAGTCTATATCCATATTCGAAACCGAGTACATGCATTCAAATATTCTGTCATGTTACTTTCCTTCTGCCAGCGCCTTTCGTTCCTTTTCCTCTTTCGCCCTTCGCTCTATCCTCTCACTGAAACGGTCTGCGAAGAGGTCTAGATGTGGCCGCATCAATAAGGTGTACTTTACGAATTCCTCCATGCAGTCTACTAGCCGGCCTCGGTTATCACTCGGCTTTAGTCTCTGATCATTAGGCTCGCCCTCGTCTGGGAACTGGGTGTACGCTTTCGGGATCGATGACTGGTTTGGGATAACGAACATTCTCATCCACCGGCCGAGGATTCGAAGCGAGTTTACACAGTTGAACGATTGTGAGCCGCCGGAAACCTGGGCGATGGCAAGAGTGCGTCCTTGGGTGGGCCGCACGCTTCCTGTGGAGAGTGGAATCCAGTCAATCTGGTTTTTAAACACGGCCGTCTATCGATGGTAGCATTTTGAGTCAGCCAGCATGTCCGTGGGAGGCATATGAATGGATTATATACGGTGTTTTGTGTAAACTTACGAGATTACCGTGCTGCTCTGGAGAGACCCATATCTGGCCATCACTCCATAAGCTCATCTTTCTCAATTCCTGTACCTTTGGGTGTTGATGGTCGACGTCGTTTTTCACCGGTAGCCCTTCAGGATCAAACACCCGTACATCGCATCCCAGTCGAAACAGTATACGGGAGGCTTCGTAGGCAACAAACCTCGAGTAGGATCTACAGACACGGTCAGTAAGCTCGTGGTAGGAGATAAAACGATAAAACGAAGCATTACGTACCTCCGCCTAAGGCTCCCATAGAGCACTAGTACCTTCAATCTCTTCCCCGTGGTCTGCAATGACTTTGCCGAAAGCTCTGTAACCGTGTCCAGCTCCAGGCCATGTATCCAGTCCTCCTCGCCGGACTCTGGTAGAATAAATGGGCGGTACTGCCTCCGGATCTCTGGGTCATCTTCTCCCTCTAGAATTGAGAGATTCGTGCTCTTCTCCAACACGGCCGATTCCTCCAACTTGCTAGCCAGAGAACCTCCTTCATGGTTATATGATGGGCCAAGTGGCACTGTCTCGCTGGCTAGGTGAACCATCCTGGCTCCAAGGTGAACTGGGCGCCGGAGTGGGAGTCTGCGGAGGATGCACGACGAGAGGCGAGCCCGGCAAGGTATCATCGAGTGGAGGAGGAGAGAGATCTTGAGCACTGAGTAGAGAGTACGTCTTTCTCGACTCTGGGCTTCCTATCAACTATTTATTTAGCTGCCTCCTTTATAATAGCATGTCACCGGCTTTACCTCATTGGCCCGTCGCTTCTTCGTCCCTGCGGATGAAAAAAAAAAAACTCCACCACTTTTAGTCCGAGAACGCTATTCTCCTTATTTTTTTCCTCGCGGATGAAATAAAAACTCCTCCTCCGACCATCAACCCGGCATTTTGTCGCTGGCGTGGCTTTCAGATACAGGGCTATGAGGACAGAACATGGCTGCCGACTCAGCAGCTTCTCGTGTGCGTGAGAACCAACGCCGTTCTCGTGCCCGGCGAAAGGAATATATTCAAGACCTCGAAACACGACTCCAGAGATACGAACGCCACGGAGTCGACGTCACCATCGAAGTCCAGGCTGCGGCCAGGAAGGTAGCAAAACAAAATGCCATGTTGCGGTCGCTTCTGAATTCTCTCGGCGTGTCAGATATCAAGATTGATGATTACCTTCTCCACGCCGAGGGGAATTCCTCCGCCTCCGTCCCTGAGAAGCGACCGGCCGTGATACCTCACACCACCACGCAAACGCACGCAGACATAGCTGCGCCCATAGACTGCCCGAGGAGCCAGGAACCCCAGAAATCCTGGCTGCCAGATGCCGATACAGCACATAACCCCGTACGACAAGCTTGTTCGGGTGACTCGGTTGGCCAGGCAGACCCCAAGCTTGAGGATGGTGAATCACCTAACCGTGTTTCCCTGGGCCGTTCGTCAACCGCCTGGGAAGATAATATGACCCCTTGCGAAGAGGCTGCTAGAATAATTGCTGGTATGCGAGGAAACTGTGACGAGGAAGTTGTGCGAGCCGAACTGGGCTGTTCAGCAGACATGAGCTGCATGGTGGGAAACATGAACATATTCCAGGCGCTAGACAGGTGACGGTAATCCAGCGCCTCGAAAAGCAGACAAATAAGCGACTCTAGGAATACTTATATACCACCAATGGAACGGAACATGTCGGGTTTCGCATAGACCTCATGTTTGCTACCAGCACTACGTTACTCTCCCTTCCTAGGTGGTCATTCAACCGCCTTTTTTGTGACCGGGACAGGCTATGATAGTCAAACGACTCCATGTTATTCCTACTGAATTTATCGAATACCCATGGGCATTGGCGCATATATATATATCGTTGGGTCACGATTCTTCCAGCGTCGGGTACCGTTTACTTGTCGAACTTGTTGGACGTTGTCCTTCGATAATCGGTTACGCCTCTGGGGCTTTACTCCCAGCCACAGTGAAATAGGACCAGCGGAGGTTTCAACGACTTTATGGGTAGAGCTTGGGGTTATATACACTAATTTGGTTAATTCGATAATCAAATCTCACCACCATCTCCCGACGCTCCCCCTGCGATGCTAGCGAGCACCTACACTGGTTCCCTGGTACTTGCAATGAAGGAAGGGCTTCAGGCTTTGATGGCGTAAATCTTGAAAGAACCTATGACTGCTGTAAATAGGCCGTATATACCAAGAATAACAGAGTATCAACATACCAGCCCATTCATTAAAATCCACATTTTCAATGTCAGACGTCTGGTTGCCGGAGGAGCTTTCTCCACTACAACAAGCTGACTTCGGCTGCGTGTCACAGCATCCGCCGCTCTCACCATCCACCTTTGCGGTTGTGTAGACATTGAGGTCGGACTTAGCGTCTATGATAAGGACTTCTACACAGGTTGTGAGCAAGAATAACTCTATTCATGGAGCATATCACTACGTACCGTCAAATCCGGCGGCGCAAAGATATTTATTATAATCCTCAACCTGACTGGCGCCAGCAATGCAGCCAACATAGAGAGCCACACTCTCACGGATGTTTGGTGGAAGTGGCTTCTTTGCCAGGATATCACTGATAGCAACTCGACCACCGGGCTTGAGGAGGCGAAACATTTCGTTGAATACAAGCTGCTTGTCTGATTCCGGAACTAGATTCACCACGCAGTTGCTAATGATGCAGTCGGCAACCGAGCTAGTTAGGTTGATAGCTGTAATTTGAGAGTCCACAAAGGAAACATTTTCCGCTCCTGCGTTTTCCTTGTTCTTGTTCGCTCGCTCAAGCATGTCCTGGTTCAAGTCAGTAACTAAGATACCCAATGCAGGCAAGATTTTTCTATTGCCTTGTTCATATCTACTCCGATGACTTTGCCTGCAGCGCCAACAGCTTTGGCTGCTAAAAAGACGTCGAAACCGGCGCCACAGCCCAGGTCCACCACACATTCGCCCTATTTATATCTATAGTTAATCAAATGGTCTATAATCCTGAAGAGATAGGACAAACCTCTTTCAAGTTGGCGAGTGCTAGCGGGTTTCCGCAGCTTAAACCAAGGTTAGCATCTTTGGGCGTATTTGCGAGCTCTGCCTCGCTGTATCCAAATGCCTCTGCAACTTTTCGGCTGTAGACATTATCGTCACTGGACCTAGCGGCTGAGCCATAATGCTCTTGAACATCATTGTAGACCCGTTGGTTGTCCATTGTAATAAGTGCTTGTGGAGAGAAAGAGGGCGTTGTTTGCGGCAACTTCTCGCTTTTTTATCTCTTAACTAATTGGCAGAGTGAGACGATGTCACCACCATATTCCGATTGGTAGAAAATACGTCACTCGCCTATTCAGCGAGTACAAAGTCACGATCTGAGCCTTTGAATTCCCCGTCAATAATGAACTGAGTTTTAGTATAACATCTAGATTTAAGATCCTAAACCCAGCATCCCATGATTAGCCACGCCCTATCACTTCAGGGTCAGTAAACAAGTAATACAGGCCATGCTAGAGAAAACAGCGGTACAACCTCCGGGGTTCGTATATCTGCTCCTACCCAGTGAAATGCTCCGTGGTGCTAGTATATATTCCCAAAAAAATAGTCATCCTAACGCTGAAAGGGCTCATGAATGAAGATACCCTCTGTTTACAAAATGGAGGCGCCGTCCATTGATCCTCCGCTTTAGTACATATCGTCTCTCCTTTCATTAACAGCACGCTCTCTCTCTATTCCTCCTTTCCACGTCACTTTGCGGTTCGAGCCCTTAATCTAGTCTGACCTCGGGCTCGAGACGTGTGATGGTCGATCTGTCGACATCTTGACGATTGGCCTCTACCCTCGTGTCTTCGGTGGAAGGCAAAGTGGAATTTTCCCATTTTCCCAATTCTACCCAACGGGGCGGTCAATGTTATCGGGGTGGTAAAGCGGCAATTGTTTTTATTGATCCACTCCTTCGTTGGGAACTTCAATCAATCGGAGTTTTCAGGGACAATGATATCAGTCCGTCTGTAGCAGGCAGTTCAACCGGTCGGGCTGAGACGGTTCTGTACCGAGCTGCTGGCCGAGAGGCGATGCGGCCGGTGTTGTGGTGGCTATCACCTGAGCGATCTGAGAACGAACCGTATCCACCAACTCCTAGGTCTCCAGGCAGTTCAGTCGGATCCTGGGCATGGGCTTGTACAGCGTCCGCCATCGTAGACTCGCCATGCTGTACGGCAAACATGTTAGCACTGTTAGAAACGAGGACTGGAAATATACACGTACAGTAAAGGGTATGGGTATTCTTCTAATATAACCCACGCTTTTACTTGCGTCGGCCCATGCAAGAACAATCGATTCATCGCCTTGTAGTATCATAAAGGACATCGCGAAAAAGCTAGATCGGGCAGTAAGTTCTTTGGTGGTGGCTAGCTTTCGGGCCTCCATAACACTTGAGTTGAGATTGGATACAAGGTACAGGTGACCCTTGTCATTGACCATACCAAGCTGCTTTCCCGATAAAGAAAATTCAGCACATTGCACTCGCGTACCGAGGCGGCGTTGGTTGCTTGAGCTGTCGGCTTTAATCTCGACTCGATGTCCATTCTTTGGAGGAAGTAAAATAGGGATACCCGATTGTGTCCATGTGGCGATACACACCAGGTCGTCTTCTCCGCCCACACCTGGCCTATATATAACAGATGAAATGCCGCCATCCTCCGATTCATGTAATGGGATGGGGTAATGGCAATTGACAAGCTCCTGGAATGTAAATGTTGAAGCCCTGCGAATAAAAGTCTGGATTACCCCTTTCGAATTTCTTGTGCTTGCTATGAGCGTCTCCCCATCCGTGGAGAAAGATAGCGTGTCAACTGGAGGACAGTTCTCGCACTCACTGGGCGACGTGTGGTAGCGATTATGAAGGCGGAATTCTCGTTGGGGCTCAAACATGCTTGCTTTGAAAAAGCGGACAGTAGCGTTCTCGAACCCGACGGCAACATATGTTTCTCTAGGGCAAATAGCGATACTTTTGCACCACTGCGAAGAAGGCATTTGGTATTCAAGGGGCGCAGCGGTTGGAAGTGAGAGATTCACGATTCGAAGCTAGAGATAGTAGATGAGCGATATGTCCAAAAAACAAATTAAAAATCATGGAATTGATAGAATGGCATACCGTCAACTTTTGGTCCTTACTTCCAACCATGTATGCCAAATACCTCTTTGTGATGGCAGCGAGGAGACAGGAGCCTTCAGTTGGAATGACTCTAGTTACGGCAGCAGGAGATACACCAACGTCCCATACTTGAATGGTGGAAGGCATCCAAAAGAGGGCGTTAGTACTATTATGTGAGAGGCTAACATTCATCAATTTCAAGCCTTTCCCTTTTCCTTGGGACTTCGCAGCGCTCGTTAAGCTTTTCAGGCATATTTCCTCCGGCCGTTGGTTCTCCATTGAACCAGACGAATGGGAGCTCGCATCTCCTGATGTTGCTGTCCGGTGTTCCCTCTTAGATCCAAATGGCCATCTTGACAGCTTTCTTCCAGGGAGATGAGACCGGCTTGACGTCCCTGGTCGTGGTGGAGATATACTATGGTTGCTGGTTGTGCGATGGATATTTGATATTTTTGCCGATAGAGGAGGCTTGCGATATGTTTCGGAGCCATTTTGGGTAGATTGATCCGATGCATGAGTAAAGTGATGCCTGTGAGTGTCCACATCAGGGCTAACCGCTTCAGTTATAGACCCTAATGTGTGCTCTTGACCAAAGGGGTCATCAAAGGCGTGCCTCGGTTCGGGTGAAATTGGGGATACATTATTAATGGTAATGGGTGACCTCCCTTGAGTGACCGGACTAGGGATGAGGTTGGGGCTTTGCGGTGGTTGAAGAGACGAGGATGGGTCAGAAGGCATCTAATGATTCGTATGATCAGTATAATTGCCACAGGTTCAGTATATAGGTAATGAATTATGGGGTTGCTAACTTTAGATGGGGATAGTTGATATGGTGGTGAGGTATGTCGGTGCTCGCTGGGAGGGTCAGCATTATATTCGATATCGTTTAGGAGTTCCCACGTCTCTCTTATAAGTGGTATCTCCCGCGCGAGTGTGACTAGTTGCCCGCACTGGACACACTTCGTGTTCGGTGGTAATCCTATCTCAGACCCTTCTGTTGGGCTCTGCGTATAATATTAGTATAAATGGTAATAATTTTATAATCTCTAAAGGAGAAAAGGGGTATAGATTCCGAGTTTTAGGGCGTACCGGAAATTCAAGGTGCTCTAGAATCCTTAGCTGTGTATCTCCCGCCAGATGGCAGGATTTGCAATTTAGAGCATAAGCCCGAGGAAATGTGCCATCAGAAGTCTCATTCGGATCGTCAAGTAGGGTGATACGCCTGTTTATCTCTGCAATCGCACGCATCAATGGCCCATCACTAGACCGATGTATAACCTGTCTATTAGAAAGGGACAAGCAGAAGGACTTGATGGCCTCCACACCATTAACATCGCCTAGTAACCCGGAGTGATTTCGGAACCCAGTGATAGGGGGGGTATCGGGTAAAATAGTTCGAAAAGCTTCGCTAAACATGGAAAGTAGTTCCAATTTTGGGTAAGTGTTGGGCATGCGTATCTTATCGAGGGAAGCTAGAATCGCATTCCGCGTTTTGGCGCATGACGCTGGGAGATAGACGTCTTCTGTCTCGTCCGTGACCGCATACTGTATTGATGCGCCAACCACAAATTGGGTGACATCTCTTAGAGCTAGAAACTGTGTCAACCAATTAATAGATGGGCCCTCCTGTTCAGCGATGGTGGAAACATATCGGTCTGACAAGCAGTCAGGTAGAGGGTACTTCGCTAAGTAATCAGTAAACAGAGATTTCGGGGGATAATAGGTTAAAACTCATTTGAGGTAGAAGGTTGACATACCAAATCCAACGCTAAATTGGGAATTTCTTTCTTCAGCTTCGTGGGGAGGGGAAGTGAAGCAGGGTCCATACGCAGTGCGTTTGCCATATCTCTACAAATTAGCAAAAGACATGGCCTGGGACCTGGGAAGCGATCATGCAACTTGTCTAGGAGTCCGTGTATACGAGCGAACCGGTGTTTCTGGTCTTTTATATCGGGTAGAC
>JANTQJ010000041.1:0-36718 GCA_032989685.1 Arthroderma sp. PD_2
TTCATGATGTCCTTGACTCCCTCGGGCTTTATATACCACCCTTCTCTCAATTCTTCAGGCATTAACCCCCTTCGAATACATAGCAGTGTCATTTAGCTCTCTAGTCTGTTGGCTGAGGTAGTTGCTGTACAGACAAGAAAAGAAAATTCCCAATGGCTTATGTTAATCCCGCTTTAGGAGCGAATTGAATATAGAAAAATGATTCTCCAACGTAGGATATTGTACAGGTATGCGGAATAAAATACACGGGTAGAAGCTCAAAACCAATATCCACCTATTCCCAACACCTATTATCTAGCAAACAGCTGAAATGGCGAGGTGATAAGCTTGGACGGGATACACCTCTATATCCCGATCGGATGCGAACGCTCAGGGAACAAAGTTATTCACTCGTTAACTATCTTAGCGCCCTCTGCAAGTAGCTGATCAACCTGCTTAACTTTGACATCCACCACCTTCAAGATCGTGTACTTGTGTTTGCTCTTAATTCTTCGTACGTGTCTTTGCCTCCTCTTGGTTTTCTCCTTGATCCGTAATGGCTCAGCTTCCACTCCGATTACTCGCACTCGGCATTCAAAAAGTCTTTCGTCAAGATAAGGTGCACCCTTCAGCGTAAAGTCCCGCGAGCCTATATTCGATGCTCGATTTAACCGCAGGACGTCGCCTGCTTGGACATTTGGCATGCGGAATGGTAGTCGAAGGGTATCACCCGCTGTGAGAAGGTAGGGTCGGGCGTGTAGGTGGGCGGTTATATAATGTGAAGGTTGAGTGGCAAGGTCTGGTAGGAGGGTCGTGATGGCTGGTGTGAGTTCTAGCGGACTCGTGAATGTAGGCGGTACAGCTGGTTTCGCAGATGGGATTGGGTTCGAAACCACCTCGGGTACGGAGCCAGAGGGAAGATGAGAAAATGGCTCGGATTCTAGTGTCTGTCCCTGCGGGGGTATTTCAGGTTGTGTCGCTTTGAATTGAGCTCCTGATGAAGCTTGATGCAAACATGCTCGACTTCCGGCGAAAAGTGCGGGTGAACTGGTGGGAATATATGAGATTGCCCGCAATTCTCGGGCATTCCGCAAAACGGTCCTTGAAAACATCGTGAAGGGGTTAAGGGAGCCTGGCGTGGAGGTTCAATTGAGACCACACGATCTCTATCTCTTCTATTTCTTCAAGTTCATCTCGAAGTTGGAGAAATTTCAAGTGTACGGTCACGTGTGACCAAGAAATCACGTGGTATATCAGCTTATCGGTGAAAAAACATTTGATGAGAATTTAACGATAGGAGGAAAGCCAACACACAGCGGCAACAGGAGTCAAGATGGTAAGTTACTGCTCAATCTACTCTTCATATGTTTTGCGCTTCTAATATACACTGCTAACTCTGATTAATAGCCGCAAAACGAGTTCGTTACCCAGTTTTCACTCCCCTTCCAGCCTCATGTAGCTAATCAAAAATGCGGGCAGGTATATCGAGAGATGGCAGAAACAGCACGGGCGACGGTACGTATCAGATCATCTATACAATGCATATTTCCCCTTCGCGGACGGGCAGATATCGGAGTTGATGCTTTGATTTCCTGCAAGGTGGAAAACTCGCTTCTTGCGCTTTTACTAACATACAAATAACAGCCTCGACCACGAAGAGCGCACCCGAAAACGTATTGCCCGTGAATCGCACAAGCAGTCGCAAGACTCTCAAAATCTAACGGGTCTACGAGCTAAGCTCTTCCACAAGAAACGCCATGCCGAAAAGATCCAGATGCGGAAACGCATCAAGGCTCAGGAAGAGCGGAATGTCAAATCCTCAGGAGAGCCAAGCGAGCCATCTTCCACTCCGCTGCCAAATTATCTTCTCGACCGATCTCAACCTACCAATGCGAAAGCTTTGTCTAGTGCTATCAAAGACAAGCGTGCTGAGAAGGCAGCCAAATTCTCTGTTCCCTTGCCCAAGGTTAAGGGTATCAGTGAGGAGGAGATGTTCAAAGTCGTTAAAACCGGCAAGAAAATCCAGAGGAAAGGATGGAAGCGAATGGTCACCAAGCCTACCTTTGTTGGAGCTGATTTCACCCGTCGACCAGTTAAATATGAACGATTCATCCGGCCAATGGGTCTTCGATACAAGAAAGCCAACGTCACCCATCCAGAATTAGCGGTTACTGTGCAATTGCCCATAATTAGCGTGAAAAAGAACCCCCAGAGCCCCATGTACACACAACTAGGTGTTTTGACAAAGGGAACCATTATTGAAGTGAATGTGTCTGAGTTGGGACTTGTCACCACTGGAGGAAAAGTGGTATGGGGTAAATGGGCACAGATTACGAATAACTGTGAGAATGATGGGTGTGTTAATGCGTAAGTTTAATTCTCCCCCGCACACCGTATAACCCAGCGCATCAACTAATAAGTTAAACAGCGTTCTTCTTGTTTGAAAAATACCCTTTTTTGGCTGTGGTGGCATCTCTCCACATTTCTCCCCGCTCCAGCAATTGGGATCGTGTCGGATTACAACTTATATCCCTGGGGTTGGGTTCATGATGGCGACCTCGTTCCGAACTCCCGCGTTGTGCAGCCTTCCAACGAGTCAGGCGAAAGTAAAATCTCAAGACTTGAATGAGACACGGCAAGCGGGGATCTAATAAATCTGTGATAGAATCTGGCGTTATGGAGAAAGGGTCTGAATCGTTAAGCAAAAAGTCAAACCAGGATCGCAACCGGGAGCTGGCAGCAGAATTGATAACAGGGATTTATTTTGATTTGCGAGTAGCTGCATCCCTGTGAGCGTTTTTTTACTTGCATTCAAATTATCTATATTACAGTTCCAATAAACCTGCCGGGCAAAAGCGTAACTCTGTTGCCTGCTATACTTGTAAACTGAGTAGAGTATACTTCATCAACTACTCTGCATCTTTTTTTTAAGAAGGGTGAGACATGAGATATATTAAATACATTAGCGAGAAGGCAAGGACCAACCCAAACCCTCAAACGCCGAGATTCCCTGATTAGTTAAATAGACAAACCAGACATTAGCATAGACGGTCGTCTCTTCGTATAAGTGATAAAACAACGGACGAGATACAGAGTGATCCATACTCCAAAAGACTCGGACACTGAGACATGATATCATAGTCGATCGAAGAGCGTTTAAGTCGGTCGAGGCTTCAGACGGCCAGAACCCTGGGCATAATTGCGGTTGGTACTCGCACTTGATGCAGATGCAGCTGGAGATACCAATCCAGATATCGCAGACGAGGGACCAGGCCGAGAATTTTGTCCATTGACCTCCGGCCGATGCTCGTACTCGTCAGAGCCGTAATACTTATCACCAGAATGTGGGTTACGGCTTGATCCCGCTTGCTGCTCGTAGGAATGGGCACGTCTGCTATCATGGCTATTTCCTAGTCCCGCTCCCGGTAGACGAGAGAAAGATGAACTGTTCATGAGTTCTTGAAACTCTGGTTTACGAGGTTCGTTCCGTAGCAGTCTGGTCACCCCGTCGAGGCTATCTATAGTAAAGGTCAAAAACCCTGCATCTTTTTGGCTCACGCTCAACGTCCATCGATATTCACGTAGCCGAGCTCGGTAGAATTCTTCCTCTTCCTGTGTCTGGGCCGTAGTTCGCAGTAGGACTCCAAATGCGCCAACAAGAGCGAAGTTGGTCTTCGAAGCAGCGGGCCAAAATGCTCGCAGGTGAACAGGTCTCAGGCGGTTTACAAAATCCATGGCAGATATGAGACGGGTCTTAGCTGCAGAGCGACAGATATGGGCAAGATAGGGATCGGTGGTCTCCGGAGATATAGACCGGATTATGCACCTGTGGAGGGTAATTTCAGTCGCGAAGTAGGCTAGGTGTAGTCCACCACTGGCTCCAGCCTCCATCACACACTCGGAGTCTACTTTCAATTCGACAGGCAACTGGGAAAACCAGTCTTTGAGCTGAATCTGAAGGGGTTTTGCTTTTGATAGAATAATACGGGTGCGCTGTTCACCAGCGGTAGAGAAAAATCGGGTCGCTTCGAGGGTATAAAACGATTCGATGATATCGGATAGGATTCTGGTCAGAGCAACAAATTGGCGGAAAAAGATGGGGCCAAACTGAAGGTCAAAGGGCGATGAAGGGGAAGGAAAAGAAACAGGAGAGACAGCGTGAGCTGCAGAACGAGTGGTATTATCAAAATCATCTATGGTCAGATCCGTTACTGTCCAGTTGGACGCGAATATGTGTGATGGTCGACCATGCACCAATGCACACCATTTATCTTGCATATATAAAGCCCAAGCCAGTCTCTTCCTCAAGGCTTTCTCCCAGAATTGCATCTGCCACTTGGAGCAGTCTTGGTGCAGACCCAAATCGAATCCTGCTGCCACCAACTGGGCCATCAACCTGGGCGTGAAGAGGGAGGACTTTTGGGATAGAAGCAGGCCAGCCTGGAGGGTGGGCAAATCCGGTCGAGAAAGAGACTCGTTCAGATACTTACAAACCAAAGCCTCCAGGCCAGCAGCATCCGGTGGGCGCAGCGTTTGTATTCCGGTTTCAGGCTCGAGCCACTTCAGGGCTACAAGGTACACTGTCCCTAGAAGCAGAGCCGACATACCCTTCCGCACTTTGTATGCACTTCGATTGGGAAGGTTGGGTGAAGATGTCGAAAGTACTTGTCCACCAAAGTCGGTCCAAACGGCGTGACAAGATTCTCTACTGTTTCTAAAGACACAGAAGAACGTGTCTTGGTTGTTGGAGTGCTCTCCCCTGACGAGCTTCGTATTCGAGCTGCTGATATTTGGCTCTCATCGTTCCAGTTTTGAGGAAGAAAGTCCAGAAATAGAGGTTCAAGCTCGGTAGCCATGTCGCTATGATGGCCTGTTTCCCGCGAAGAATTAGTGTTGATGGAAGTTCGGCGCTGGGAGTCTGGCATGGCCTCTGAAGATGGGGGCGACAGGTCATCCCTTGCTTGTCTGTTAAATTGCAGAAATGCGACATACTTCGTTAGCAACTGGTTTGAGTCGGAATAACCCCCTATTTATCTTCACACTTAATGGAGTATAGGTACAGAAAATTAACGTTGAATGGGCAGCTACCTCTTTACAGGATCGGTTGCCCGTAGGATGGTGCCGTCATGCTTCCGCTTTCCCGCTTGGTTACTTATACTGAATGTACATTCCTGACGATGGAAATCACACGAGTAACATTTGCTGGTATTTTGTTTCATGGCACAGCGAATTTTCCTCTGGTAACAGGCATCACACGTAGCTATGACGGCATCACTGGGTTGAAAGGGGTTCGCCAGGGGTGAAGATGAGAGTGAGTTTGGTGAATGAAGGTGGGATGGAGAGCGTGCATCTGCTTGGGCAATTGGTACAGGTGGTAAGCGATTAACAGGATGATATCGAGCAGATGATTCCCGGCGGTTCGCTGCGTTACCGGATCGAGGGATTTTGGGGGAGTTAGGCTCAGGCTGTGGTCGAAACGACTGGGATATATTGATAGTAGCAGCCGTGGCCATAGCAGGAGTTGGAAATAATGGTATTCTCGTCTATCTTGGGGGGTTTATATTTCTTCCTTTTCTCGATATTTCGAGACCTTCGCTAAGGTATTTACCCTCTTTCGCTTCCGTTTCCTCCAGAGTGTGTTGGTAGGGGTATAATCTTCTTCACAGAGAATATGGCCAATCTTTCCTTATGTTCGTGGAGGCTGAAGATAGCGACTAAGGAGCAAAAGGGCTGGCTGAGTATTCTCGCTCTCTCAAGCCTAAGCTCGTTCTAACCTCTTCGGTAGGGGACAAGAGGATTAAATAGTTGTCAGAAGGTCCAGAAAATCCGCCTTAAATAAGGTATCCGAGATTAACATTAATGGGGTATCTGGAGAATTGCTTGAGGGAGAGAGAGTAGATTAATAAGAGAGGAGGAAAGACGTTCAATTTCAAATCCTCTAAGCATAAATAACTGGAGCAAAAACTTTTAAGCTTCCTTTGACAATATTCGCACGGGCTCTCAGCAAACAACTTTCTATATTCCTATTAATAATGGGATCACAAAATTAGGGTTGAACAACATTATCCAGGACGTAAGAGGAAATATCTCCTAACGGCCCAAGCTTTTGCAGGCAGTTTCATAATGATTGATTAATTTAATTACCGGAGTTATGGTACAGAAGCGGTGCTGCAGGAGACAATACGGGGTGCTGCGATATAGACATGCTTGGAAATGTAACAGTTGTAATTCGAGTAGATAAGCATCACCCTTCCCATTGGACTATTTTGTTCCGCTAGCGACCGGGATGTCCCGCCGTGCCAGTGAGCAGCGTGGGATTATCTAATTTTCGATACATAATAGCGCCCCTTGGCCTCCCTGTCGCCGAGTATCTGCTGGCGGAGAAAGGCCGGTTGGTATCGACGTGTTTAAAACCACCGCAAGTCTAGCTTAGTCATCAAGCTCGACGTCCAATCAAAGTTGTTGGATAAGCTAAAAAGTAACACACAGGCCACTCAAACCTTGAGGCTTAAATTTGTTGCTATTTTTAGTATAATTGACGTAATGGCCGGTCAACAAGCCGAACAATTTTTGGATGCCGAAACTCGGCCTGAACATTCAATTATATACTGTTAGGAGATAAACGCATAGAACCAAAAGTGAATAAAAGAAACCGAAGAAATGCACAAAATTTTGAGCAGAAAGAAGAAGAAGCAGAAGAGGAAGAAGGTAATGAAGGTGGTTAAGAGAGGGGGAGAAAGAACCCTCCATACGCTCATTCAGTACAGAAGGGCTATCCTGGCTAGTTGTTTAGCGTTAATAACCGCCGGTCTTCCCTTTGGTAATTTTCTTATATACCTTCCACTCTCCGTATGTGGGGAAGTTGTCCATATCACCTTTACCCAATGGCTGAACATCACGTTTGGCAACACTGATCTCTAATCCTTTGCCGCCATTGGACTTGACGATGTCCTCGGTTGGGATGATATTGCCGCTTTGATCTTGGATTTTCCAGTTGAGGAATTTGCCGAGAAGGGGAACCACAACATCTTCGTCCAATCCGAGGATAGTGCTAGTCGACAGTAGCGCAGCAAGGGCGTGCGAGAGCGGGATCTGGCCACTGACCATCATAGGTGCCGAGCTACCCATTCCCTGGACGAATGTTCCGTAAGATCCGACCAAATTGGGTGCATAGCACCAGCTGCTTGCGTCCTTTGGTGCTTCTCCCATGAAGAAGTGGATGTTGAAGGGCGTGGCCACGGCGGCTCTGTTAATTCAACGTTAAAATCGTTTCTCATTCGACGTCTTTCTCTCTTTCTTCCTTGCCGAACTTACTTGTTCACCTTGACGTTGATAACCCACTGCGTCTTCAGGTTGTTGACACCCCATTCATCGAACTTATCCAAACTTTTATCAATGGAGTCACCGATCGCTTCGACCATGTTAAAGGCATCATCCAATAGAGTTTCAAGGCTGGTGCCTGGCGCGTTCTTCGATTGGCTGTAGTTTTTGCCTTGAGTATATCCTTCAGATCTTTGGGCACGGTGGTGCACCGGCGCCCGCTTCGCGGCTTGGCCGGATGGTTTGTTGTAAAGCTCATTGACACGTCGTCGAACATTCTTTTGGAGGTCTGCCTTGCTGACGCCCCAGTCTTGAATTTCGGGGTAAGTGTATCCAAAGGTTTTGGTGTAACGTGCGGTGTTCGCGGTATAGTGCGTATTATCGTTCACGTGGAATGGGTACAATGCTATACACCCCCAGAACTTAGTATCACCCACAAGCTATAGTAGCGACCAGGAGGTTACTTACGTGAGTTGCCATCTTCAACAGTGCCTGGTTCAGTGACATAGCTTCCTCCGCGGTTTGGTACGGGCTTCACATATGAATCAGGGTAGAGAGCTTGCCATATGGCAATGAGGCGATCCACGTTACTTTCTAGAGTAAGCTTCAGATGCTCTTAGTGCTGATAACAAGGAAAATACTCACGTATGATGAAGCCAGAAAATCGGGTCGTATGCAGACCATGGGATATAAGTCATATGTCCCTCTCCTCCAACAAAACCATGGACGTATCCGTGCACGGTCTCAACGTTGTTGTAGGGGTCACGGTCTGGTAAGGCTTGTGTTGAGAAGGTGCTGTAATCGGATTCACTACTGAGAAGCTGATAGACGGTGGTTCGAAGGCTAGACAGAACGAAACAGAACTGGTTAGCTCGACACCGTTACAACACGGCCAGGGGAGAAATTAGGGCTTCTTACGATGCACCGTTGGATTTCATTAATCTCTGTGCCCGCTCATTGTGCGAATTCCCATCTCCATCAGGAAATCGGGTAGAGTGATCCCAAGATGTGAACTTTAGCCATATCAAGGAGCGTCAGTAAGGTGCCCCTAAGGTCAATTGTCAAGGCAGCACATACCTTGTCGCCCGCTGGGAATCCCTTTTCAGCAGATGGGTCAAATTTGTACTGATATAGGGGGTTGTCGATACTCTTCACGCCTGAAGGTGTGTTGACATTGATCTGTGGTGAGGTCATAGAGCGAGGTATTTCGGGGTTGCTGGCCCAATCCCAGTATGGGATTCGGAGGGTCTTTGCTGCCTCGACGTATTTGGCGCGGACATTCTGAGGATAGGAGGCCGCAATTTTTTGCGCATGTGTCCAGATCATTTCCTAATATCCCATGAGTATCAGTAATCCCCGGTCTACTCTGAGTGGATTATGTCTACTAACCTCATGAAGAGCTAGATAGGGCCTGTGCCAGAGAGGGAACAGCGTCGAGTCGTGCAGACAGTAACCCTGATCCCGAGAAGATTGCATACCTCCGTCCCATGGTCCAAATGGTAATCCATGAACACCTAGGTGGATTGAATACGTTAGCAGCCGAAACAAAGAAGGAAGTTCCTGGTCACCTACTGGCGATGGAATAGTGGCTGCGAATATCCTTCTGGTCACTATATTGAAATGCACGGAGAGCTTGAATATAAAGATCGAAACCGGGGCCGGAAAATTCCCATGTTGCAAGATTTTGACGAGCGGGTCTTTGGCCAGTGCCCTGGTTAACTCCTGCCTGGACACCCTTAATTGAGACGGTTGCCAATGCTGGCAGCGCTGTGCAAAGCAAGAAGTAGAGGACAGTGAGTCCTCTCCATAGGGAACCTGCCATTTGAACGGACTATAGCCCCTTTGGGAGTGATTGATCTCGACTGAAAATTAACCAATGGATGAAGAAATAGAAACAGCAATTAAATAGTTTATATAGAAAAACGGGTAACGATTGAGGGTAAGGAGATAGAAAAGACGATTTAATGAGAGAAAAGGAAGGTAATTTGCTATATAAACGAGGGAAAGCAGGGAGTCGTGAAAGGAAATAGAGGCGAAAGAGAGGAAATTCCGAGGAGGATGAAGTGCAATGGTCTCGACTAGCCTGTAGATTCAGAGACCGAACCCCAGCGACAAGCCAAGAGGAAAAGCATCTGATTTGGGGCTTAAAAATTAAGACATTTGATTTGAGGCGTCCGCGATGTGAGATGATGCTGGCAGTTTTTGCTGCAAGGACTCTAAAAATAATACCCCTTATGGACAGGACGCGCTGCGTTCAGGGATCGTCGTGGCGGCAAGGTATATGCGATGTACTCTGTGACTATTCCGTTTAGCGACCCGGGGGCGTGGAGAAAAGAGCTATCAGGGACGAATTAACTCTCTTATGTTTTCCGGAATTGGACCATTCCAACTCACTCATCTTATAATTACTGCGAAGGAAGCCATTTAACTGGAGCATGCTCTGCCTTGCTTTTTCCATCCTCGAACGTTATTGACAACCAGGCCAGAAATGCTTTGTACTGGGAACGAGACCAGGTTGTCCAACTCATACCCCGATACTACTCCAGCACTCCATCAAGTACGTCCTCCGTACTCCGTACATCCGAATCGAAGTATGGAGTACTTGCTTTGAAGCTGGGTACGGGGTACAGAGTATATCCATGGTGATAATATATGGGGGTTTCAACCCTGCTGGTAAACAAGCCTTTTTCAATCGGTTCAACCCCTGACTTTTGCACACCAAACTTCTCCACTTGGAGGGCAGGGGGTCTCAAATCCCCAAGATCTGTGCCAAATGTAATCTAGTGCTTCCCCTGTTCTAGCGCCTGTGGCCAGATGTGGGAAGGTTCCACCGGCAGTAATTGGATGAATCGCTGAGGAGCCTTTGGTACCAAAAGACCATGAAAAATAAAAAATTAAAAGAAAAAGTAAAAAATTAAAAGAAAAACCAGGCCTGGAGTCCTTGAGTGAAGTCTAAGATATTGCATGGCCCCTCGTCGTAACGCGGAGGCGAAATAGACGAGCATGATGCAATGCAAGAACAGAAATCAACTTCTCACATACCAAGCATTTCGATCGCACGTCTTACCATACGGATAGTAAGAGGATCGGCTTCGAAGACGCGTATGTTGGCGGCTAAAAGGGGGAGGCTTCTCCGTAGTAAGCTTGTTAGTATGCCCCTGGTGTCGCCCGATAGTAGATGCAGCCATTTGGCCGTAAGCCCGCGAAAAAAACACTAGTTTCCTCGTAGTAATGGCTTGCCACAATAATACGCGGGGAATGTGATGTGGTGGTTATCACATTTTCCATGCACAAGGGCACAAACCTGATATTTGAGACAGCTGGCGGATGAGATAGCGAGACATGCCGACTGCTGGATGGCTGTACGGAGTACCGGGTCACTTTGCTGTGCGTCTCCGGAGACACAGGAATCCTGGCATAGATCAAGGGGAGCCCTATCATCGTATCTGTCCAGCGCATCCATTCTGAGGTGTGTGGCACGAGCAATCCCCAAGAAAAAGCAAAAGTAAATAGCCTCCAGGAGAACGATACGATGCACAAAGAAAGCGGCTTTGCTTTTTCTTTGGTCCCTTTCTTGACTCGTATGCAGCAACTGATCACCGCAACGCTAAAAAAATGCTCGGAGAACGGATACGGAAGACATCTGAAGTTGGAAGAAGTTTGCGCTGAAAATGTGCATGAAGATGAGTTGGCAGAGTTGATGTTACAAAGTTGAGATGTCGAGTCCATGGTCGGCATACATACGGAGTACATGGATCGTATGTTTGCACATCTCGAGCACAGCTCCTTGTCTTCCACCCCGCACATACGGAGGACCATCATGGTGTTTCTTGATCTGAAGCCGGGATTTAGACTAGAAGATGCTGGCTACCAAGGGTGGAGTCCTTCGTACACAATCTCGGATTGGCCCTCAACACGAGAGCCACAAGCTGCCTGTCTTACATCTGTACAACCGCCGCCGTGGGCCGAGATACAGGCGATGCAGGGTGCATCCCTTTACATTGCTCAATGGCTTGACGTGCCGCTACTTGACATGCCGAAAACAAGACGAAGCACGTCAGACACCGACGCATGGCCCTCATCCATCCATTTCATCTGGTGGGATGGAAACGCCTTGGGCGCCTCGGGGAATTTACTAGCGGCAGGACACGGGCAGGGCGTGGGCATGGTGGGTCAAGGATGATCGATCTCTTGGGAAATCAAGTCGCGAATAGTATTTACACTGGCTGACTTGCCAGAGGAGTCGACACAGCTTGTATCGCCCTGGATAGGTTGGTCGTTGACACTGCACTTGCATTATGTTGACAGGAACTTAAGAACTTGACAAGTACTCCGTACTCCATAGCTGGGTCGATGGCCTCAGCATCTCACCATGTCCAGAGCAACCACAGGTACCACATGAGGGATATCCCACCAACCCACCTTGTAGATGACACGAGCTCATCTCGAAATACCTGAATTGGACGCCGAGTGGCTCGGCTAGTAAGACCCCTCTCCAGAGAGACGTCAGGCATGCCATGGTAGCTGTCATCGGGGGATCCCCATCCAGGCCGTCGTGATCTAGTGTTGTCAGTATAGACAGTTGCTGATGCAGCGGAACCTGCAACTCTGTCATCTCCTTCTCCAGCTCCTCCAACAGTCTGGACCTGTTTGAAGCCACGGGCTTCGTAGGGCAGAGTCGTACTCGCTGCCCTGCTCCGAGTCACAGAATAGGACCCACCGATAGAATTGGATGACGTCGTCGAGGTTGACGCGGCGGGGAACTCGGTCGAATGCGGGTAGTAATCATCAGTAGATCGCTGATGAACCAGGGGTAATATGGAGTCAGTTGCGGGAGAAGGCCCCGCTTTCTGGTGAAAAGCGAGAATAAAAGCGCGTACGAGAAGTATCACTACGGTCAAAACGAAGATGTAGCCATAGCGGATGAAGATTGAGATTTGATCGGGAAGCAAACACATCTGGTTCTGCAGCGTTTGTGAGGAACCGGGCTGATCCAGTGGGCTTCCTGTTTTTGTATCGACTGGATTCCAAAGAGTTGCTAGCTGAACTGCCGGCCGTCTGACACTCATCGCCAGAGACATGCTCTTCACCGTGATTTCCCTTGGGGCCCCACTGAATTCACGGTGAGTGATCTCGCAATAGTCGTGGTCATCGCCTGAATAAACTTGCATTACCGGTCCTGCTTTGGACATAATCTCGTTGGATATCACCTGTGTTAGGACGTTTTGATACTGATAGCCCTTGCTGATCTGAATGGCGTTCCTCTCATCTTTCTCTGGTAGAGGGTCGGTGGATGATGGGGGCCAATGTTCCCTAAGAGGCCCGCAGGGTGTGTGAGGCTCCCTGAACAGGGGAACATGGGTCAGGAGTATGGTTGGGAGCTGTACTTCTGGCTCTGGAGGAGCGGAACCCCTCTGTTCCCCAGCCAGGGCAGATAGCTCCTTCTTCAGTGCATCTTGCTTCAAAGTTTTCAGATTGTTGAGAAATTCCTCAGTTTCCCTCCATATCTCTTTCATCTCCTGATTCCCGGTATTCGAACCGCCAGTCTCCGGGTGCTCCTGGTCCATTGCACTGAATGACACAGAATCAATCGACACAATGGTGTGATTCCCTATAACGTTCACTTGGTTTGATTCGCCGAATATCGAACGGAACCTATTGACAACTGGCATCTGTATGCCGTTCCCAAACCCAAAGTCGTGGTTACCTGGCAAACCAGCCACAATCCTCCTGCCTCCGTGGCTCGACGATGAACCATCCCCACCTAGATTCCGTGTGTCGAGAAATATCTTCGAGAACCGCCTGTAGTCTTTCATCCAGTAATCATTTCCGTAACCCTTGAATCTGGGATCCGGGCTAGAGTATCCCTCCATTCCCCATTCCCTACCCCCATCGAAGAGATCTCCGAGAAAAAATGTACTGTCCGGCCGCAGGTATTTTTGAAGTAGCGAATGCGTTCGATATAGATAGAGGTCTGTGTAGAATTCCGTCAACGACGACAACGGCCATGGCCGGCCAGGGTAGGTATGTGCATCGATGAGCTGTGGATCTGCAATGAAAGCAACATGATGAGGCGTGGCACTTGCTGGCTATCATATAAACAACATGTTAATAATAAGAGACGCAAACCATTGCGGTAAACCACGAGCCTACTAACCCAATGCTCCCATTTATTCCAATCACAAGCCCTTAGGCTCTCTTTAAACACCGTCCTCTCTCCCCACCATAGGGTGAGCCCCCATAGTAGGATTAAAGCGGTCCGTACAGTAAGTAACAACCGCAAGATAGCCCGTATTCCTCCAGGTCGGCCATTTCGTTTCGTTACGCGAGAATATGCTGTTCCGACGAAAGCGACACGAGATCGAACCCTATCAATCCCCCATTTAAAGACTGCGGGTATCCGTTCGTTTATTTTCTCGAGCGTACTTGGTTCAGCGAAAGGATAGCGGCTGGAATGGTCGGCATTGAACAATGGCATATTTGGGCTGTTTAGAGAAATAAAGATAAAAAGCACCTATGTAACGAGTGGTGTATAAAAGGGTAAGAACCTGTAGTCTCACATGGCGGATCTCCTATCCCTTCTTCTCCCTTCTGCCGACCCGTACCTGTTGAAGAGATGGGAGTGGCCGTGGTGGACTTTGGGATAAGTTCATGAGGACCAAAATTCGAACATCAAGCAAATTTCCCAATTTAGATGGTCACGTGCTCCTTACTGGAGGAGATAATTCGGAGATATAAAATAGATGTCAAGAAGAAAGCACCAGTAGATGATGCGCTTGATTTTTGAGTACGCTAGCCTAATGATAGGAAATACCCTTGGGCCAAATAGAAAAAAAAATACATCTATGTACAAAGGAAGGTTCAATGAAAGAATAGAGAGTGAAATGTATACCAAAGCTTTAAGAAGTATTCGGGGAAGGGGTTAGCTACAAGTAGCGAACGTGAAATTATGTGAATAGATCCAAACCAGGGTATCGAAAGAGAAAATAGACCAAGAGGAGGTAAGAATATGAGATAAGAAAACTAAAAACATTGAAGATGCGAAGATATGTGCGGAAAGCATCTAAACCGAGGGACAACACTGACGACCAGGAGCACAATCGTCCCCACATTCAAGGAGACAAGATTCGCTTGCGACGGTAGTAAGCTGAGAGCTACCGGGTCGCACCGAGCCCTCATCACTACCCGGGTGGAACTCAGGCTGGATCGTCGACGAATGGATTCCGTATGCATGGAGACACTTCCTAACATGTCTTGCGAGCGACATGTACCGATCCGATCCTTCTCCTTTAATATCGAAGCTGACTTGGATATGAAGGGATGCAACCAGTTTGGTATCGCTGAGTTGCCAAACATGTAGATGATGACAGCTGATGATGCCTGGAAGCTGCTCGACGTCCTCGATGATGTGGTCGATGCTAAGGCCAGCGGGGACAGCCTGGAGGAGGATTCTGGAAGCGGCCTTGCAGAGTGGGATGGCGGAGAAGAGGATGATGACAGTGATAAGAAGCGAGATTGTGGGGTCAGCGTAGAAGCGCCATGAGTACTTGGTAAGCCAAATAATCAAGGCTGAGACTATGACACCAATGTTACCAAGGGCGTCACCCATGACATGGAGGAAGACGCCTCGCATGTTCAAATCGTGTGAGTGACCACCGTGGCCATGCCCATGTCCTCCGCCATGCCCATGATCGGAATCGTCGTCCTTGGGTTTAGCATGGTTGTGTTCGTCATGGACATGGCTGTTCTTCCGTGATCGTGGGGTAGACGTAGCAGCATATGGGGTGGTTACATTGCCATGGGGAAGCAATCTAGACTCCTCCGACTGTCGAAGGCCTTCTCTCTCAGATTCCGTCTCCGGTGAAGAGTCATCTTCAAAACGGCTAGCTTTGATTATATCCTGGCGCAGGCTAGCTGGGTGGCCGTTGATATCCTCGGCATCTCTAAATCCACGGGATGCGGTGCTGTAGCGTCTGCTTTCTCTACTAAGACGGCTGATAGAGGCATGACGCCTGGAATGACGTTTAGTAGGAGACTCGGGAACTGTAATATCGGAATATGTGCCCAATACGTTTTCTGGCATCACGCTCGCAACACTGCCGCCTTGATCGGCAATGACACTTGTATAGCCTTGCTCGGCGGATTGAATGGGCTCTTCCGCGTGGCCATGGCCATGGCCGCCGTGAGCGTGAGAGTGGTCGTGGAAGAGGAGAAGACCGAGGATGTTCGAAAGGAGGCCCAGACCGCCAACGATGCAAATGAGCTTTGGATGCTGAACTTCCTGGGGCTCGACGAAACGATTGATCGCTTCAAGAAAGATGGAAAGACATAGAGCGACTAGGAACACGCCATTGATCAAGGCACCTAGTGTTTCTGCGCGTTGCCACTATTATCAGGTTTGTTAGTACAGTACCAATTAGGAACCGCCAGGAGGTACTCTCTTTTGACTCACCCCATACGTGTACATCTTCGAGGACTTTTCATTGGCGACCTTAACGGCCCACAATCCAACACAGAGCGAAAGAACATCGTTTAACTGGGACAAGAGTTAGCTGTGTATGGCCGATAGGAAGCTGAGCGAGAGATTGCATACCATATGAAAAGCATCTGCAACAAGTGCTAACGAATGGACGGCATAGCCTAGAAAGATACGATAGTCAGCATCCAGCATCCAGTCCTATGGAGCAAGCCAAAGAGGAGCCGTCATCGTCAATTCACTTACCAACGCTTAGCTCGATAAAAAAGAATATAGTATCAATGATAAGGAGGATAATGATCCTCTGAGACTTTGTCAACCCCATCTTGCCTTTTCATCCACAGCTACTAGCTACTATCGATCTTTAAGCTGGTTTCTCCGTATAGTCTGGTTGATGCAGTGTCGTGTACTCCGTATTCTGTACTCTGTCGCAGGAGGTCTCAGACGGGGAGGGATGAAAGAACGAAAAGAAACTGTCAACGGCGATGCCACCAGGGCATCTATAAATAACAGGCGTAGGTCAAGAGAGCCGGTATATCCACATCCTTCGAGAACCCAACCTTTGCAAAAGAAACAAGAGCTCTCTCTCTCTTCCTCTTCTCTTCTTCCCAAGTTTGAGAGAGAGAAAAAGCTCGGAAAGTTTCGGTGGCGCGAACTACTGCAATGCACGCTTAGTCATCCCCTTGTTCCAAAAAGACGACTCGAAGATGAAAAAGAAACAACCAGACGAAGACGAGCAGACGGCGATCAAGCATGGGAAGACGTTGGGATACGAGCTGCTGGGCTTTATTTCTACCTCAACTCGCTTGTAGGGCTGCTTAAAGGGAGCAGACTGTCGCTTATCTACCTTTTAAGCGTCACTTTTTACTTGGAAGGCCAACAATTCAACACTTGTATACACCTATGAAGTGCGCTGGGATACGAAGGATGAGAATTTTCCGGGTGTTGGATGGCCCAGATCCCTTGCTGGACATGGTATGGATGCATATCACGTACGCTGTATAGCGGCCTGGACTCTGGGATGCTGTATGTACGGAGTAGACACCCTCATGCGGCAGGTTGGTCAAAATCAAGTTGAATTATCTATTATCTGCAGCAGTCTTTGAAATATGCTTATAACCAGTAGAGCCTCCGATTCCAAACTCCGTTGCACCCCCTTGATCCCAGGCCTAAGAAATACCTACTCCAATCGTCTCGCTGTCCCGTTTTGCGCTTATCATGATGACCAGGACAAATATCACCAGGATTATCTGTGACACAAAGCGATTAGCACGTAAAGAATCAAGGTATGGTCGAGTACCGGAAAGCCGGATCTCAATGCTTGCATTGGTGCCGGTGTGCTTACCCCTGCAGACACAAATGCAATGAAATTCAGCTCCCGCCCGCCAGCATAGACCTTCCCGCGCGCAAGGGCATGCTGCTGCCGCCAGAACCGATATGCACCGGCCAATGCAACCAGGATGGCGATTGCATGGCAGACACAGGCCAGGGGCTTCCCAACCCGATGAAATCCAAAGTGCGGGTTATGAACCACGGCATGGTTGAGACTGAACAGCTGGGCGATTAGGACGCCTAGTATCGCGAACGTGAGAGAAGTGCGGATGTATGCCAAGTAGGTTCGCTCCAGGGCTGTGAAGGCGTATAATGTTAGCGGCAAGTTATATGCGGATGGCTTGGATTGAAAATGGGCTGTAGCACAGTTTCTGTGTAACTAGAGATAATGCACGATAGAAGAGAAAGAAGAAGAAGAAGAAGAAGAAAAGGAGGAATAGATAGGGTATATAAACAGAAGTAGGCATACCAAAGTGATCACGGTTCTGTTTTCGAGGAACGCGCACCGAGATATGGTCTCTCCAGAACCTGATGACCTTTCGAAACGGCCCTGTCGGCTGCATGCTGGCCGTGGTCATGACGCTCTCTGTCGTCTGGCGGCGGGAGGCGACGATGCCCAGGTCTCCAGACGCAACGGAGAGCGGCGAGCTGGACCTGGTCGAGTCCGGCGTCATGATGCCCAGCTCGGTGGCATTTCGCAGTTCCGGAGGCAGAGGAGAGGCCGCCGTCGCCATCTCAGGGTGGTCGGGGCTGGGAATCGACAGGCCAGAGTCCACCAGCGTCGGGAATGGATATGTCTTGCCATCTAGCGAGCTATCCTGTCGTCGATGTCGCCGTCGCTGGCGTTGGTTCTGGTATTGTCCATCGCTCTCTTCGCTTTCATAGTAGCCGCTGCTACTTCGTCGTCCTTCGGCCCTTTCGCTTTGCTCCATGAGAAGCTCATCGATGCCGCAACCTTCTTTGCCTTCAAAAAGAGAGAGAGAAGAGAAGAAGCAGAAGCAGAAGAAGCAGAAAGAGAAATCTCCAACAAGAAGAGGCGAACAGACCGTTACTTATTAGTTTTCGCCTTGGCCGCTTCTACTTTACTTCTTCTTCCCCTGCAACGAAATTCGCCCTTCGCGTCCATAAAAGAGCCAGACCCAGCGAACGGGAGATTCTCATCCCTTGATGCTCGTTATGGCTACTCCTGTTGATCAGATCAGCCGGCTCGGGCAAGAAGGCGACGAACCGCCCGCTCTGCAATATTTTACTGCACATCTATGGAGCAAGATAGACGATAATCATGCCAGCTCTATGGCCTTGTGAGACAGTGGTGTCCCCCGACACCAGCCAGCAGGAAGACAGGCCCCTTTACGAATGCCATCATGGACACACAAGTCTACGTCTTGCTCTGTCTCGTCACATCTTCATCCCGACTCTGCTCTCGATGTGTTCCTTTCGTTGCCATCGTTTGTCGTCCAAGTTCGCGATAATTGCTTTTTCCCTGCACTTTTTTCTTCCGCCATGGGCCAGCCAGTCCGACCCCCTTCAACTTGGCGACGCTTGGCCGGGAGACAGTGGCTGCAGCGAGAAGCGTGGATGGTGGATGGTGGTGAACATGGCGAGCGTCGTGGCGTTGCGGTTGGGCATCGTCGCGGCCAGGTATATGACCTCAAGGGGGTGCGTCCACCATGGCTGCTGCTGTTGCTGCTGCAATTGACTGGTCAGGCACAGGCTACAGAGTACCTTTTCGTACGTGATGGTCTGTAGTTCCTTGTCTGTGGTTCGTTGCCTGATCCAAGTTTGTTGCCTTTACAAACGGACATCGAAACATCGAAACATCGAAACATCGAAACATCGACAGCACCTCTTCTTATCCTCTGGCGGATGCTCGACGTGAATATATATTCAATTGGCGTCATTTTCCCGTGTGTAAGCGGATACCAAGCTATTCCGATATCGGAGGCAGACTCACTGCAGATATGACTTCACGTACTTCTTCTCTTCCCTCGGTCGAAGTTCATAGATGCTACAATCTATTAACTCGCTGATACCAAAGGCACGATGGCAGCAGAAACATCCAAATCTCAAAAGACGGACCATTGGTCTGCCGAGGTACGCCTTCTAGAGACCTCACCCTCAGGATACCCCGTTAACATAGATATCAGGCATACTCGGCTTCAGCATCCTTTGTCCCAAAGCTTACCGAGACAGTAATTCAATATCTCAATCCACAGCAACACAATAAGGTGCTCGATGTTGGATGTGGAGATGGGAAGTTTACCAACAAGTACATCTTTGGTGTAGCGTCCGTGCTAGGAATCGACTCGTCACCTTCAATGATCGAATCTGCAAAAAGGGACCACGGTTCAGACAACGCCGACTTCCGCGTTGTAGACTGCAGGTATCTCGACAAGGAAGCAGACATCGTCGACGGAACCTGGGATAAAGTGTAAGTCCCTCAGCTGCACCAAGGCTAAGCTTTTTCTAAAGTGTTCAGGGTATCAAATGCTGCCCTGCACTGGATCCTCAGAGACAGTACCACAAGGCTGTCCACCCTGAGAGCCATCTTTGACTCTCTCAAGCCCGGCGGCTCTTTCGTTTTCGAGATGGGAGGCCACGGCAACGTGCCCGAGGTTCACACTGCGCTTCTTGCCAGCCTCGTACAGCACGGCCTATCCATCGAGAAAGCCAGAGAAATAAGTCCGTGGTTCTTCCCGTCTGAGATATGGATGAGAAACACGTTAGAAAGCCTGGGTTTCCTCATCGACAAGCTGGAAACCGAGTATAGGCCTACCAAACTTACCGTGGGAGCTAATGGTGGTATCGAGGGGTGGGTGAGATTGATGGGTGCACCGATGTTAGAGGCCTTGGACTCTGCTGCTCGTGAAGATGCTGTAAAGTTGACGTGCGATCTGCTGGAATCAATCATAACAAGGCATGAAGACGGAAGCAAGTGGCTGGGATACGTTCGTCTACGAGGAGTTGCGGTCAAGCCTGGTCAGAATTGATATCCTCAGTCAAAATTGAAACTATTCTAATTCCAAGATACTAAAGCTCTACGACTACTGCGTATATGTCCTCGCATCTTTAGTCCACCCCCCGTTGGCCTTAAGGGTACTGGGTAGGTCTGAAAAACGGAAGTAAACAAAAGGCGTACTCTATCCATGTCCCAAGCTAGATACTTCCACCACAAAATCACCCCCGAACTTCCCCCTACCTCTATCACTTTTCACATCCAGCCATCCAACCATCACAGTGCATTACCTCGGTAGAGCATATGACGTGTTGGAAGGAAAGCAGACAGAAAAAGATCCAGAAACAAGGGTCCATCCGAGAGAGAAAAAAGCAGCATCTGTACCGTAGCATGAGACAGGTTTTGCAGGCCTTTCTCATATTAATCTTGCGCTGTTCCCCGGGACAACACCACAATGGATGATTCCCAGGGTGACTTGTGATCTACCAACCATGGAGATGAAGGATGGGAGACGTCAATGCTCTGTCCTGAGTAGCGCGTAGGAGAGTGGAAACATCAAGGCCCGTATACCCAGAAGAAAGACGGGAAAAGAGGTGAAACGTAGTATGGTATAGGACCTTTCTAATGTCAACGTATGTCATCAGCATCCCTATAAAAAAACGCCGGTGTATTTGCCAGTTAGTATATAATACACAGCATCTTCCAACGTATATTGTACAGTATGCCAAGGAAAATCTATAATAGCGGAGATATATATGAAAACATCATAGGAAGTGGTATCATGTGTTCATCCTCATGCTGCACCAGCTAAGGAATCTTGCGGTATTGCAGCCGAGGGGTCTTCTGTGGCTGGGCTCATGGATATCTTCTTAACATCCCAGCCCTCAAGACTAGGCCAGTCTTCATTCTTCTTGCCGAGAAGGCAGAAGGAACGCTGTGAGGCTTCAACAAGGAACTTCTGCGCCATCTCGTTCACATCTTTAGACTTGACATCTAGAACCTGTTCACGCCACTTTTGGTCCATTTCGTGCGTGACACCGCTCATGAAGTAGCGATGACCTTCATCCTCAATGCTGACGGGCGCATCAAGAGACTGGAAGATGCTGAGCTTAGCCTCATCCAATTCTCTCTGTGTCCACACCCTGTCTCTAGCATACACGCCGCTGTTATTGAAAACTTTGAGGGTATTCATGGGGTTGGGGTCACGGTAACTGGAGAAAGTGAAGAGACCTCGGACAGGACCATTGCTGGCACCGGCACCATAGGCGCCACCTTTTTCTCGGATTTCAGGATGGAGGTAGTTGTGAGTTAGAAGTTGTGCTAGGACGCTAAGCGGTGCACTTGAAGAGCTGACGTAAGGAGTTGTCTCCATGGCCAAGCCCGAGTATGATACTTGGAAGGGGAGGTCATAGAGCACTTTGTCCGATGATGGCTTGAGGAAGGCAGTGCTCTGTGTGGAGGTTGGGCTGGTGTTGGAATGAAGACCATTCAACCACCGCTGGAGCATTGCTTCATTCTCTCCCCTCATTTCAGGCTCGCATACAACGCGGACCCTCAGGTTCGACGACCTTCCAAGAGCAAACGACTGAATTGTCTGGAGGTGGCCAATGAGCTCCTGTAGCTTTTCAGGTGATTTCTGGGCGTCTTGAAGCAACTGGGCCATTTTCTGAATCTGGGAAAGACCAGAGACTTGTTCTTCAGCCCAGAACTTCCGTGAAAGCGAAGAAGATGCCATGTTCACCGCAAAACGGTGTCCAGAGGCTGCTACCGAATCGAGAGCACCGTTACAGCCGGATTTCAATAGCTCCTCGATCATTTTTGGAGCGTCAGGCCCAGAGAAGGCGGTCTCATTCACAAGACTTGTTAAGATTTCAAACATGTCGGGAATATTCTTGTCTATGGCGAAGCCTGAGAATTGGATGCCTTCGGAAAATTTATCCAGAGCTAGAGGAGATGCCGCCGAGAATGTTGATGAGCTGATTCCGCCAGTTTTCAGTTTGATCAGGTCTTCCCATTGTTCCATGCGTCTATTGCTAGTGCCGAGTCGCATAATGCAATCATTGAATAGAGGAACCAGTAATCGTAGGTGATCGGGTAGATCATCGAGGGCGTTTAACACTTGGATATACGAAAGTCCATTTGTTGGAGCTTGTCGCCAGACAACGTCGACGTTGTCAATCTTCGATTCGCTCAAAGGTTTCTTCTCCTTTTGTCGGGGAATATCGCTGACGTTGAGAGTGGGTAGGCAAGAGAGATCGGCTTGTTGCGCTGCCTCCTGGACGTTAAGAAGCTCCAATTCCTCTTTCTTGAGCTGGTCTTTGGCGAACTCCATTGAGCCATATTTTTGGCTTAGTTCATCCATCATCATTCCCTTGCGAGAAGTCTCATATTCAGCCAGCGAATTATTATACGAGGCATCTCCATTCATCGTAAACGCCATATACTTGTCGTTCATAAAATACTTCTTCATCAAACCTTCCAAATACCCTCCTTTTTCATAGCGTTTTTTGAACCCATTGATCACCTCATTCCAGGCCAGATCCTTCATAGGGTCTGATCCATTGAACCAGGACGAAATGACCTTTTCCATGATTCCCATCCCGAAATTCGCCGTCTTGTGTCTGAGAGCAAGTTCTAGTTGGTGTAGCATGCCTTGAACCTTTTCGTCATTGAAACCATTGGCTAAATGCTCTTCGTAAACCTTCTGTATACTTTGTTGGACATCTGCGATGTTCGCTTCAGAAATCCCATTCACTCCAACTGAGAATATCGAAACCTTGCCGGATGTGTCCAACCCAGTGTTGGGAGTGAAGGACGAGCCGATCCCGCTCTCTATTAAGGCTCTATACAATGGGGAACCATAACCATCTAGAAGCAAAGACGATAGTATCCCCATTGAAAATAATTCAACGTTGTCACTAGAATCGCCCGCAAGCCAAGACACCGAGGTTTTCGTTTGCTTATCCTCACTTGCGAATGTATCAATTGGTCCACTCACAGTTATATTTGATGGCCCAGAGCTTAGGTCCACAGGAAGTTTCACGTCCAATGACTTTGACTGCTTCTCGAAGCCGTTGAGAACTTCACCGACTTGGGCCAAATGGTCGGCCAACGGCATATCTCCATAGGTGAATATCCTTGCGTTACTCGGATGATAGTTCGACTTTGAGTAATCAACGAGTTGTTTATGCGTGAGATCCGTGATGTATTTAGGGTCACCGCCAGAGTTATTCAGAGCCGGAATGATCTGCTCTCTAAATCTGATATAGTAGAGATAATTCGCGTCCGACATCTGGCCCTTCATCTCGTTATAGACCACGCCTTTGAAAACGATGTCATCCTTTGGCGGCTCTCCCGAAGCACCTTCAGGGCTTTGTTCGGGTCTAGCGTTCTCTGGACCCAAACGCCAGCCTTCCTGTCGAAAGTCCTCCTCCTTGAGAAGTGGGTGTAATGTGGCATCTAGATAAACGGAAAGTAAATTCTGGAAATCCTTCTTGTTGGTTGTAGCAAAGGGGTATGTGGTATGGTCGGCGGAGGTGAAGGCGTTCATGAAATTAGAGAGCGAACGGGGCAGCATCTTGAAGAACGGATCTCGAACGGGATATCTGTATTCAAAAAGAGGTTAGCCGGGCCGCTTTCTAGGAGAGAGAAGATTTGGGTATAAACATTGGTACTGACTTCTCACTACCGCAAAGCGTGGTGTGTTCAAGAATATGTGGCACGCCCGTGGCATCTGGAGGATTGGTCTTGAAGGAAATGCCGAAAACATTGTTCTTGTCGTCTCTTGCAACATGGAGATAATCTGCATCTGTCTTTTCATGTTTCAAGTGAATGGCACTCAAATGCAGCTCTGGGATGTGCTTTTTCTCCTGTACAATGAACCCATGCAGCTTCTCCCCAGCTGACGGATAGCTCTCCAGAGCTGTAACTGTGGATGCCCATCTCTTGTCCTTTAATCCCAAGCTGTTTCTCTGTAGTTGTGAATGTCTCGACAAGGCCAACGGAGCTTTGAAGCCTCCCAGCTTGCTCAGTCTGCTTCCTGAGCGTAGCATCTTTTCTTAGCTCTGTGGTGATTGCCGCAGCGTCCTCTCCGCCGGATTCCTTTTATTTTCTCTTCTTTTCTTAATTCGCGGCCAATATCGTCATGGAGGCCTATAAATCGATATAGATCTCAGGTCTCTCCGTTGCTCCGGGAGCTTTAGGCCTCTATGCCGTAGTGAGACGTGTTTGTCGGAGAAGGGCTGTGATCGATCGTGCGATGGAATTAGTTAACTGCAAGAAAAGCAAGCTACCAACAACCTCTGATAAGAATAAGAACAAGATAAAAAAGAACGACAAAACACAGCTATTAAATGCTGGAGAAGTTGAAGATGTTCTCTCCGTTGCGAATCCTTTTAGAGGCAAAGAGATAATCCATAAAATTTGGCGCTAATTAGCGTTGCGGTCCATTTGGTGGTCCCTCTTGGTATTTTCTCTGACAAATGGCCCTCTGGGAACATGTTGCGCTTTCTCCAAAAAGCACACGATAAGAACCCTTCAACCAGTCTGCCATCTCGCTCACCGGAGCCCGCACGCTCGAACCGACATGCAATAGAAGCCCAACCACTCGTTTTTCCGTGCTCGACTTGACGGCCTCTTCCATCGGACCACCATCTTCGCTTCTCAAGTCGCTTGGCCTGAAAATTTCCTCTCCAGGACGGTACTTTGAGGTGACGGACGAACGACTGGGATGAAAGATCCACACAAGCTCTCTTCTATCAGTGCACACGATTCGACTGCTCGCTGATCCATAGTCCAGGCGGTTGCGTGGGAATAGACAAGTTTGCTGGGTGGGCGTCACCACCGTGTTATGGCACCGGGAGTTACTCGATATCGACCACGAAGACACGGCATTTCACACATTAAGACGGGTAGGGAGTGGACGAAACAGTCTGGATCTCCGAAGTTAGAGTGCTATTTGGGACCCGAGAAACAAAACGCCCGTCATGGCACCAACGGCTATAGCGAAAAAGGCGAAAGGCAAGAAACATGCCGACCCCGGCGAAACCTCTAAGCTGTTAGCCGCGAAGATATCCCAACTGGAACAAGATGCGGCCGGTGAAAAGGATCAGGAGGCTGAGATAGGTACGTTTTTGTGTGTGGTAGTCTAATGTGGTGTATCTGTATGCGATTTGAAGAGTCATCTAACCCACGGGCTGTGCCCACACTATATACAGAGCGCGAGGTCAAAAAGGCCACCAGAGACCTGAACCAGCTGTTAAATACGATCGAATCCCCGATGACCCGCCTCGAAACTGTGCACAGAAAATATACCGAGCTCCTGGCAGAGATGAAAAAGCTGGATCGTGATTACAACAAGAGCAAGAAACGTGCGGATCAATTGCAGAAAGACCAAGACAAGGGGAAGTCCGAACTGAACAAAACAGTCACAATGAAAGACAAGCTTGAGAAACTATGCAGAGAGTTAACGAAGGAGAACAAGAAAGTCAAAGTGGGTTCCCTTGAAATGGACTAGGATAGAAGGGTATCTGATCAATGAATTGTTGAGACAGGATGAAAATAAGAGGCTTGACGATACGGAAAGACGAGCCCGCGGAATCGTGAACGAACGTCTTGATTCTTTACTTTTCGATATCCAGGACGTGATGGCAGCCAAGGGCAGTTCTAGAGTGGAAAACGTCGATATCGACCTTGACGAAGCGTAAGTTATACCGGTTCTATCTTCAAGTTATAGATTTAGTGGGGGGCTAGATGCTGATTACCAAATAGCCTCCGAGCGAAGATAAAAACCATCGGAGAAAAGTTCGAATTACGAGAATTGCATTACAAGGCCGTCCTTCGTAGCAAAGATGCCGAGATCCAAAGCCTCACCGCCAAATACGAAGAACAACGACGTGGGGCAGAGAACGAATCAGCCAGATGCCGCGCATTGAGCTCACAGGTTTCAACATTCTCGCATACAGAAGCGGAACTGCGCAGCCAACTCAATATATACGTTGAAAAATTCAAACAGGTATGATGTTTTGCGGCACGGTCGATTTCCAACATTAGCCGAGATGCTAATAAAATATCCCCACAGGTCGAGGATACCCTCAACAATAGCAATGAACTATTCCTTACATTTCGAAAAGAAATGGAAGATATGTCGAAAAAAACCAAGCGGCTTGAAAAAGAGAATCTAACGTTGACTCGCAAACATGACCAAACAAATCGGAACATTCTTGAAATGGCCGAGGAACGAACTCGGAATAACGAAGAGCTCGAGAAATGGCGAAAGAAAAGCAACAGTCTTGAAGCCCTGTGTCGGCGAATGCAACAACAAGGCCGTGGTCATGCTGTGGAGGGTGAGCTAGACGTGGACGATGAAGGCACCGAAAGCGAATACGATGATGAATATGAAGACGAGGACGAAGAAGATATGAGTGAAGATGGCGAGTATCATTCTCACGGAGAAACCGACAACCATCACCATCCAGCAGCAAGCGGATCCCAACCAGCGAAACCTGTCTTTGGCCCCCCGCCGCCTCCCACCATGCTCGAAGCCCGGTCCAATGGAAACGTCCCCGTTATGAACGGATACATGCATTAAGCGGTCTTTAAGCGGCCATCTCACCGCTCTGTAGAGTATTATGAAGAAAAAGAGAAATTCTTGTGAAATGTGCATGTGAGGCATGATGACGCAAACGTCTCGGATGGGTTATGATACGACACAGCTTGGAAGGATGTTCCGCCATGGATGCCGGACAGTTTACTATTACTACGTTTTTGAGCTCTCCCTATTAGTTAGAATTGTTTTGTGTAACAGTTTTTATTTCTTTTTGGCATTGCTTCGTGTTCTTTTGCTCTCCTTGATGGGATGCTGAATTGGATGATACTCTCGGCTACGTTTAGTCCTGAGCTCCGCTTGAATTCTCAGACCAAGAGACAGTCTCTCAGCACAGTCGCTCATCTCTCATGCAGGAAGTATTACTTTATATGCAGATAGGAGGTCAATTGAAGCATGCATTCTATATTACCGTCCAAGCTAGGTCAAGCTGGGTGTATTCTATATATTGGACGATGGTTTGATATATAAAGGCACCCCGTAGAGAATATTACATCCAAGAAAAGTCGACAAAACCGCTAATAAGAAAAAGAAGATAATATCACAGTTTACTAGCCTGCTTATCGCCCATATAAGAATAGCCTAGCTCCAACATTTGCCGGGCTTCGGCAACCATGGAGTCGACTATATCTTTCGCAGGTTTGATATCCTTGACAATGGCAGCAACCTGTCCCATCAGGAATGGGAAATCAATCTCCTTATCCTCCTCCATGTCCTTCATAAGCGGTACAATACCACTCTTCGTCAACCGTAGGATTTCTTCGGGCTTACTCTCCCATTCTTTGATATAATCGTTTTCACGGCACCGCAGAGGTCTACCGGATATCACCAAGGTCCTGACAGTATCTGCAAACCCAGCGCTCACAACCGCTTCCTTGTGCAGCTGGCTAGCACCGCTCTCCGCTGCGGCAACAAATCGTGTTCCAACCCATACACCAGCCGCACCTAGCATGAGGGAGGCAGCCAAACTGCGTCCATCATTGACACCGCCAGCAGCAACGACGAGAGGCGGCTTACCCGTCATCGGGCTACGGTAGTTGCGCGACACGTCAACGACCGCTGGAATGAGGACCGAAAACGGAATGTCACCCGTATGGCCACCTCCCTCTCCTCCCTGGGCGCAAACTATATCAACGCCAGCCTGCAACGCCTTCTCCGCATGCCTGGGTGCCCCAACCATATTCATGATCAGAATCCCCGCCTCGTGCAGGCGTTTAATGGTGTGGGCTGGTGGGATTCCCACTGCAGAAACAAACAGCTTTGCACCATGCTTGATGGTTACTTCGATCAGTTCGTCGAGGTGTCCGTGGGTATAGTCATGGTTGGTCGCTCGAGCGCCCTCTCCGACTTTGGGGAGTGCAAGATCAACGCCAAACGGTAGATCCGGGGAAGTTAGGTGTGATTTCAATTCAACCAGCATCTCGTCCAGCTGTTCTGGGTTGTATCCAAGGCCGCCAATTGTGCCGAGACCGCCTGCGTTGGAGACGGCGGCCGCTAATGGTCCGCCAGATGTACGCGCCATTCCTGCGAGGAGGATGGGATGCTGGATACGTTTGATTGGACATAGCGGAGTCCTAATGGAGGATGAGGGAGACATGATCGAGGAGATGTGCGTATCAATATAAGGTCACTCTGATATCAAGTGTTCAAGATCCTTGTTTGAACGGTCCGTAGAGAGCTCTGCGATATCCACTCAATCTGAATTTGCGTAAACTAGACTTGGCCAAATATAAATACCAAAGAAGCTATGGAGAATGAAGATAGAGATTGGTGAAGACGAAGGGTTGAAGATTGAAGATGAACTTCCGTTAGCCAGGGGTAAAAGATGCCGCGGCTCAAGCTTCATGGGGTCGACCGAGGCTGCAACTAAACATTGCATGAAAACATCATGAAAGCACCAGGAGGAGACACAAAACACCAGAATCATGGCTCTTTTTTGGATAGGGCGGGGAATCCTTGCCCGCCGCGAGATAGATGTGTTTGAGCTTTGCCTTGGGGTGGTTATTGCGTAACTAGAGTACGTAGTAGATTTATGGACATCCATGTTTCCCAGCACCAGAAATACTCTGGCTCCAATTGTGTTTGAGGAAAACTGAATTGAATATACTCCATTGTATGATCAGTGTAGAATGGCAGAAATAAGCATATAGTACAGCAATATAATCTAATCCAAGGAAAAAGAAGGTCGAAGTGAAGAAGAAGAAGAAGAAGAAGAAGAAGAAGAGCTTAACCACGTGAATAAAACATCGCGAACTCGCGTCAAGCTCGATAAATAGATATCTGATAAACGAACTTTTCTGCGCGAACAAAACTCGGCACTGGATTGGATGAAACCAGCGTTTATAAGTGCATATATGCGATATTACACTGACTAGCATTCTTGACTAGCATTCTCTCAAACTATTCCAACACGCACACCATGGAAGACCCCGCGGAGGCCTTCCTGCGTCCACCTCTGTGAGTCCGCGTCAATCGCGGCCTTCAGCCGTCTATATAAACTGTTTCTGACCCTTCTCATGGTCAATTCTAGTGAAGATGAGTCCTCCGATACCGTGTTTCGCGAACCCTCGTCATACAGCCCGATGGCCACTTTCCGTCTCCCCTCCGGCGCAGCAAGGCATTATCAGCAACAATATTCCGATATCTACTTTCTACGGCTTACAAGGCTCAAGCCTGCTGTCTCGGAGGTTGCGAAAGCTGCTTGGGAAGGTTATAATGTACGTTCTTTTCAGTGAGAGTGCAACGGAGCTCAAAACCTATATCTCGTCAGGGTGGGTTAGCGAATCAAGCCTGAAGTACCGCTGAACGGGCTTGGCTATAGATCGAGGATGTGGCTGATATTAATATTTTCTTGTTTCTCTCGACGAGTAGATTGCTGGAGAGTATGCGCGAAGGGTTGATCGGGTGCTGGATGTCCGGCAGGGTGAACTGTCATGGGTGGTTGGAACGGTTTACATGGCCCTTCCACTAAAGCCCAGTATCATGGACGATATCTCTAAAGAAGTATGAATCTCGCCGCCTTGAATCGCATTGGCTGTCCACTGACACTCGCTCTTCCATTTTCTCTAGAATTGGACTGCTGCCCCGGTACCTCAGAAGACATACAACGACCCCAATAGTAACAAACCCACCCAAACGATGGTGGAAGATGAATCCGGAAGACTAGTTCTCACCGGAAGCTTACTGCAATCAAGTTTCCTGGTTACCGGTGTTGTGGCTGCAGTTCTTGGAACAGAGAATGTAGACGGTGAATTTGAGGTTGTCGATATCAAGGTCCCGGGCATACCCCCTCAGCCTGAGCGCTGGGAGAGAGAGGATTCGTCAGATGGTGTCCCAGCAAAGCGAAAACACAGTGCTCTAGAAGGCGACGGCAGCAGATCTGGCAAAGGCAAAAAGATCGCGTTCGTCAGTGGATTGGGCATTACTGGTACCTCCGGCGATACAGTAGCTCTATCCCTTCTCGCCGACTATCTCCTTGGTTATACGGGCGCCATTCCCAGCGAGGATGATTCCAAACTTACCAATTCTTCTCAAATCTCTCGCATTGTGATTGCAGGGAACTCTCTTGGAGCCAATGTTGCTTCTACAGTTAATGACACAGCTGTTCCTGAAAAGCGCCAGCCAAAGAAATACGGCTATGATGCATCCGCCTACAACGCCTCTCCCATCACTCTCCTAGACACATTCTTGTCCGATATTCTCCCTAGTATACCCGTCACCCTAATGCCAGGAGAAACCGATCCAGCAAATTTCTCTCTACCACAGCAAGAAATCCACACAGCTATGTTCCCGCAATCCAAAGCGTACTGTACAGCAGTAGCTCCCAGGCACCAGGCCTTGCCATCAGAGCCAGGTTGGCTAGATAACGTCACAAATCCCTGGGAGGGAGATATAGAGGGATGGAGGTTCTGGGGCACCAGTGGGCAGAACGTGGACGATGTCCTTCGTTACGTTAGTTTAGACGAGGTAGAGGAAGCGGATGAGGACGAAGATAATCATCATGGCATGAGGCTGAATCTTATGGATTACATGCTTAGATGGCGCTGTGGCGTCCCAACTGCGCCTGATACCATTTGTAAGTATACCCATTACTTCCATCTAACATTTGAATGTGTTTCTAACTTTTTTCTCTAGGGTGTTATCCTTTCCAAGACAAAGATCCATTCGTTATACAGTCATGTCCTCATGTGTTATTCACCGGAAATCAACCACGTTTCCAGACTACCATTGTCGAAGGCGGCCCAGAGGGAGCCGGAGACGAAGCCTTCGCAAAAGTAAGGATAATAGCGCTGCCGAAATTCCATGAAACTGGCGAAATAGTCCTACTGGATGCAGAAACACTCGATGTGGAAGTCGTTAAGTTTGGCATTACTGAGAAGGCTAGTAATGTTGACAAGGAGGAAGAAATGCCTGATGCATCATGAAAACTATATATTAAAAATGTATCTTCTATTCAGCGAGCATTTTGCTGGGAGCTTGGAAAACAGATTCTGGTGACTCAAAATTTGGCGACTTTTTACATTAGGAACTCGATTGTCGGGGCTGTTAGGAAGTAGACATGGCTTTCATGCGCCTTACTCTTACAGTATGTCCACTGGGACCGTAGTGTCGATGGTAGCAGTGTAGCACGGAATATTGTATTCTTTGCATCAAATCTACGGTCCGGTATTGACAGATATGCTAGGTTAGGGTTAGGGTCCAATCTAACAGCTAATTCGAACCTCATAACATCCTCCCCCTCTGTTATCTCATCCCAGCGATCAATTAACAGCCCCTCCACGACTAGTCGAGTAGCGAGGTCAACATGCTCATAAACGAAAATATATGTAAGTATACACTTATTCGATACGATTGCTGCCCGCTACGCCTCATACTCGTCAGATTCAGCGGCAGAATGTGCATTAGAGCTAAGACCTAACAACCCCTTTACCTACATCTAGGTGTATCCTCTTCAAGAGTTCTTCTTGTACCTTACTCTCCACATCATGTACCTAGATACCATGGATGGATGAAGGATCCTGTATGATTCTCCTGAGAAAACTCTTACCCCTCGTTAGACTCTATCTTGAAAATGATACCCATTTGGTAGATGCATGATAAGCCAGAGTCCATCTGGCATATTGCCTTGTACTGGCCATGGCAAAAAAATCATGTATTTTGGCGTACCATGAAGAGCGACGCTGACTCCATCCGTGCTAGGAGAAAAGGAGATACAAGAAGCTACCGCCTCTGAGCCGCTTACGCTAGATGAAGAATACGGCATGCAGCAAAGCTGGAGACAAGATGCGGACAAGTTAACATTTATCACCTGTCAGCCAATACGCTCGCGAGTAACGGAACCCTCCTGTAATCAGGCTACTTCCGATTCAGCGCCAGATAGTACTTGCTATCAAGTTCGACAAAATGACGACGATGCTCCGGACCGTATGATAGGAGATGTCAACCTATTCCTGAAATTAGAAGAAAAGGACGATAACGAAGAAACCTCCAACCATGAGCCAGAAGAAGTAATCGTGGGCGAGGTGGAGCTAATGATTGCTGAAAAACATTTACAGCGGAAAGGCCTTGGGAGAGCAAGTCTGATCTGTTTCTTGAAATATATTGTTGATCATACCGAGGAGATTCTAGCGGAGTTTCTGGCCAAGGTAGATGCAAGTGCTACCCAAGAGGGACAGACAGCGACTACGGTGGGCTCTAAGAAGAAACAATTCGAATATCTGGTGGTGAGGATTGCAGCCAGCAACGGGCGGAGTATCGCCCTCTTTCAGAGCTTGGATTTTGCTGCAGTATCAGACGAGCCAAATGTGTTTGGGGAACTGGAGTTACGGAAGTACGGGCTGAGTAGCTCGGGAGAACTACAAACATGGTTACAACATTATGACATAGAAGGTTATAGAGAATTGGCATTTAATTAAACATTTGATCATGTTAGCATGGGGAGCCTGTCCTAAAGGAGTAACAAACCACGAGCAGTTTTCATTCATACGAGTGTGTTCGAGAAGGAATATTGCACAGCTTTACCCAGTAAGTCGGTCTCCCAGCTGGCAGCATAACAGGTAGCGTAAATGCTGCTCTCAATTGAAAGATAACTTGTTTGAAAAACCCTGGCTCACAGAGAAGCGGGTAGGGAGTAATTTATTGGGATATCATAAGAACGAGACCATCCAGGATCGGGGATGTGAGTATGGCGTGCATCCGGCTGTATTAAATACATCAATTGGCTTCACCAAGGCACAAGGAATCTCCGTTGATTATGTGCTGGACCCGTGTCACGCTCCCTCCAATCATCCCGACATTAATCATGCACTCTCGCATTAGATCTTTTTTTCAACAATACCACCTCTCCATTCACCCCTACTCGTCATTTAGGTGGACTTCTTCTTGGTACCCTTGGAGACATCGACAATTTTTAGGGCTAAGGTGTATCCATCAGTGAATTGTTCCCAAGCAGCGACAACACGTCTCTTATCTTCCAATCATTCCTTTAAATAGAAAAGAACTTACCAGGTGGTAAGCTCTGCTTAAGCTTATCTGCCTTATCGGAGTCTCTGAGAACGAGGGTGTACAAGAATCGGTTGCATCGGACCTTGAACTTGATCTGCTGAGTGGTGCGGTTGCGCTTGATGCGGGCAGCTAAATAATTAAATCCAGTCAGCGTTCCAATTCAACATAACGCCATTCCATGCAACCCGTCTCTCGTTCCATCCAAAGGTATGGTTTGTAAGGCAAAAGATAACGGGAGAAGACTAACAGGAAGCGTCCTTCCGTCTGCAGATCTCAATGAACTGCTTGATATCGGAGACTTCTGAAGGCATGATGGGCGAGTATGGGGGTGACGGTCGAAAGGTGGTGGCCGGGTCGTTGTAAATGAATGAACCTCGCTGTCGCTCGTCGTTCTCGAATAATTGAAATGTCGATGTGTGGGAACTTCAATTAGGGTTTCGCGACGGTGGAACCCTGAATTGTCGCCGAATTGGGACATGGGCGGCTAAGAGGGCGCTTAGAGCGTTTAGGTGTCTCGATCGGGGTTAGCCCAGGCTGCTGCTTATTAGATACCAGCTGGCCAGAAAGGACAGCATATATAAATCTATAAACTTGCCTGCTAGTCCTGTCTTTTCTAAAGGTGTTTGATATACGGACAACTGCTACAGTTACGACACGATGCCCACGCCGTTGGATAGAGCGCTGCAGTCAAAGGTACACCATTTTACTCCCCCTTGAAGCTTGTGATACAGGTATGCTGATCGATAGAAGAATTTACTTGTTGGTAAATACATGAACCATAACTAGAGATAGCCCTACTTAAGTAACATCCTTATCCAGGGTTTGTCGGCCTGGTAACAGCTGCCGCAGTTTGGAGCATATGGGGGAGCGAAATGTTCCCTGCTGAAGCCGACCCAACTGGAGGTGAGTTCTTCTACCATCGAGCGTGCATCTATCTACATTAGCCAAAGCTAACGGAGCAACGGGTTAGATCCAGAGTACTGGACATTTGATGAGCTAAGGAGGTGGCTCCGTGTGGTAAGCATATCCATACTGGCAACTGAGTCTCGTCCAAGCTGCACCACTGAGATGACTCAAAAGTGTAAGTCTGTAGTCGAGCCGAAACTAATGCTAATGTGAATTTATAGCGTGGCCGACTTCCTGACGAACAGGCGTCAAGGGAAGAGCTGTTAGAGCGAGTAAAGGCGAATATGAGGACATAGTCGAGAAAGTGTATCGGGTTCCGGCTCCCCCCTGGCGGCTGCAGCTCGTTTCGTATTGAAATGATGTTTTGACTGGCGGTATATTTGTTGCTCTCAGCGTGGCGAACGTCAAAGATTTTCTTGCTTCCATCTGCTATTGTTTGTTATATCTCGTAATATTGAGAGCGAACTTGTACCTTATAACGAAGGCGAAGTGGTAAAGGCCAAATCCAAATAACTTCCCAAGATACTCCAAACCTATCAAACGACAATCCTGAAGTTTTGGCTCTGTATCAACCACTGCTTGCCTCGTCCCTTGGGCCCACCGGTCGCTTGCGGGTTCGGGATAAGGACAAAGGTCTCACTGAATCCTCTATTCGGTGAGTCCCATGTTTCCTTTCCCTCTCCAAACTTCACATAGCCACTAACAGTAACCAGTATCGACATATTCTTGGTTGGATCTTGGGTATTTCGACCTCCGCTGGCTCCAAATGGGCTTGCTGTGTTGTCTGCTGCTGCAGGTGGGATCGTGGGGTAATTCGGGTTAAGAACCTGGCAATCATATGACTGGACTTCGTGATGCGCAGGAGGTAGCTGGTTGACGAATATATCTTGCACGGAAGCGCCGTCGGCTACTATGTTGCCGTTGAATAGAATTTTGGATACGGTTGGAGCGTAGAATGTCGACAGGGTTGAACGTGCATTTTCAAGGGCGGAGTAATAAGATTGAACAAAATTTGTCGTAGCTGGTAGAAGTTAGCAAGCGAACAGAATGCAGCTCGAGAAAGAACCGTAGCTATGAGGTTTTTACCGTCTGTCGATACCCTGGTGAGGACATCTTCTGTAATAGCGGCGGTCATGGTGCTGACTCGGAGGTAGTTCGGTCATGAAAATCACCAGGTGAAAGGGAGAAAATTTAGCTAGACTATTGGCGCAGGGGCTGAGAAGCGAGCCGTCTTCGTATCTTGATATTCAGTGGTCGTTGCTCCTGGTATGATGGATGTTCCAGGTCGAAGTCGCAGAGCCGCGATATTTAAATATTTATTTAGCCGGAGCTTGGACCAACCACTTTTTTTTCCAAGCTGACAATTGCGACTTGTGAGAGCTCCCTGTTATATCTCCAAGCGATACTTATTACCGGCTCAATGTGCAATGATGCTTCACCCTGGACTCCGGATTCTTTCACGGTCCTCCATATTCCGGAATGCGAAGCCTGGATCAAGGATATGTAGCCCAATTCGACGTGCTAACCCCCGGCAGTTCTTGAATCGCGGATATGCTACTTGGCCAACCTCCGAAGCGGAATCGAAACCATTTTATATCACCACGCCTATATTCTACGTCAATGGCGGTAAGATTGCAGCCTGGGGATTTCATTGAATCTAAGAAACTGATCTAACTCCGCTTACTAGCACCGCACGTCGGCCACCTTTATACCCTCTTGATCGCCGATATTCTTAAACGATGGCAGGTCCTGCTTGGAAACGAGGATGCACAGCTCCTTACGGGGACAGACGAGCATGGGCTGAAGGTGTGAAAGGATTACAAATAATAATTTTGGGAGGGAGACGGCGGCTAATACGCACGGTACAGATTCAGATGGCTGCCCTTAACCAAGGAATGAAGCCTCAGGCGCTTTGCGACAGCAATTGTGAGACATTCAAGGTCCGTTAGACCCTCCATGTCTGATATAGATACGGCCATACGGGAGCTAATACCCTACAGGCGCTCGCACAAGAAGCGAACATCAGCTACGATCACTTCATTAGAACGACGGATCCGGCGCATAAGGCAGCAGTGGAGTGTTTTTGGGTATGTCCACCGGATATACGACTATCACGTCCCTCTTGCTGACCATATTAGGAAAATCTTAATCACCGTGGCTACATATATGAGGACAAGCACGAAGGCTGGTACTCTGTGAGCGATGAGACGTTCTACCCATCGTCCGCAGTGCAGGCCGCGCTTGACCCGGCGACTGGCCGGAAGATAATGGTGAGTTTCGCCCTATTCCCCTGTCAGTCCGGGAATACTAATGATGGCAAGACTTCGATTGAAACAGGATCAGAGGTAGAAATGTCACATGAGACCAACTACCATTTCAAGTTATCCGCCTTTCAAGACCGGTTGCTTGAACACTACAAAAAGAACCCGGATTTCGTCCGTCCCCCAGTATACATGGATAGCATTGTGCAGGATGTTTCAGCAGGATTGAAAGATCTTTCCATTTCTCGACCTGTCGACCGCCTGTCATGGGGCATTCGCGTTCCTGGGGATGAAAAACAAACCATATACGTTTGGCTGGACGCATTGGTCAACTATATTACCTATGCAGGCTACCCCTTCACTCCCGGCCGCGAACATGC
>JANTQJ010000410.1:0-16204 GCA_032989685.1 Arthroderma sp. PD_2
TCTAAGCCAACCCAAGTTGACCCCAAAACTGGAAAGCCTCTTCCCCACTCCGCCGCCGGACCACAGCGATCTGCGAGCCCCAGCCTTGATCTAGGAGACGGAAACCCAGGCTTTTTCGGCAGCTTCTTCTCCTCGAAAAACAGCAAGAAGAAGATGGCTGCAATGGAAGCCCCTCCACCAATTCTAAAGGCCTCGGGGACTTTATCTGACAGAGAAAACACCGAAGTCGAGGTGATCAGTATGTTCAAATCCCATGATATCACCTTATATCTGTTTTTTAACTGACTCTCTACGCCCAGAACTCCTGATCAACTCGTATTACAACATTGTCAAGCGAACGATGATTGACATGGTCCCCAAGGCTATCATGTTAACACTTGTACAGTAAGTTACCTTCTGCCCGTTATATCCACCTAGCGTTCCCCACTGACGATATCCCCTACCAGGTTCACCAAGGATGAAATGCAACGAGAGCTCCTAGGAAATCTCTACCGAGCAGAAGAGCCAGATGACCTCCTCCGTGAGAGCGAGTTCACCGTTCGTCGCCGCAAGGAATGCCAGAGAATGGTCGAGAGTCTTACGAAGGCCAGCGAGATTGTCAGCCAGGTTCAATAAGGCCCAAGCAAACAAGCGGAAGCAGAGGCGCGAGTCTGTTCCATATTAATAAATCAAATGGTTTAAACACCATAGCGAAATGGAACATAAATCGACGAGAGAGAATCGCAACTAAAGTTAAATTAGCGCCACATTCATTCTTGATAGAAATACGGCTTGGGTGTGTTGCAATGCAATCCTTATTCTTTACATATGTTTTTACATTACCCAGAGTGATTGATATCCCCTCTCCTTTTTTTTGCGTCCTACCTTATTAATCATCCCTCCATTCCTCTCACAGTGTTTTTATCTTAGTCTTATGTGCCCATGATACATCTTTGTTTGTCCCCGATGCAGTTTTGTGGTGAAACGATTTCGTGACCGTTATTTCGATACTTCAACCTGGTTTCCTCTATCAATACATTATTTACTTGATCATCTTCTATCACTATCTGCCAGTTAATATGAGTCAGGTTCAAAGTAAACCCCCCCAGAATGTAAATATACATGGGCTAGAAAGTATAGGTATTATGTTTTTAGAAGTACTAACTTTCCAGCCATATTTTAATGACATTTACTCCACACTATTTTCTTTGGAAAACAGGTCTTCAGCACTAATCCTTGGTTCCAAGTATTTTTTTTTTGCCCCTTGAAGTCATTTATCTAGTGCGGGCAACGAAGATCGGCTTCATGTCCTATTCTTCTATCAAGTAGACTCTTCGGGAGGCGGTTGCTAAATAAAGGGAGCAAAACGGGATCTCTGGACCGTTCGTTGAACGCCACTTGGCCCCCGAAGGAGGATTAATATCCTGACTCAAGACCTGCGAATTCCTTTCCTAGAGTCTGAAGGAGGTCCAAGATGTCCAACCATTGGAGTTGCATGAAATATGAGAAGAGGTGTTTATAAAGTTAGTATATATACTCTGCTTTGTACCAAAGTGCTGTGTTGGCAGATTTGATCTAACTCTTTACAAGGGGGCCAGTAGAAGAGCAACTCTTCTTCTAAAGACAATCGAGATACCCAGCTCGCCGCAGATTCCAGCAAAGCCCTCGTCACGTCTAAAATCCACCCTTTGCGTAAGATGTGTCCGTACCAACTAACGAGCAATCCTCATCATATGTTGATGGGGAGATAAACCTAGGGTGAACCCGGTTCTCAAAGGCAAGTCCCACCAAGGTTTTCCCTTTTTCTTGGAGTTAGCTATTTGATATTGGGAACAGAGAGCGATTATAATGAAATCAGAGCTGAAAAAGTTCTTACCTTTGCTGTCCTTCCTAAATTTTGGCCAACCAAGCTTAGACAGACCTCGATGAGAGTCTGTAGCAAAAGTTGCAAACGCGTGCATCATATATGACGAAACCTTGGCTTCCGTTCTGGTGTTTGGAGCGCCATCACTAACATCTTCTGCTGTACCAAAGAACTGGGAAACGTCACTACCGTGATATGACCCGCTCCCTGGGTATAGGATGGAATTAGGCCATTCGCCGAAATACATATATCGCCAAACTGGAACACCATTTGATGCACGGTAGTTTGCCTCTCTGGAAGAGGAGCATGTGAATCCAGCTAGGTTGAACAAGTGCCACTGCTTATCAGATAGAGGGATCTTTTGGGCGTACGCGGAGATCTTATAGTAGCCAGCTTCATAATTGCCATTTCCAACAAGATATGGCTAAATAGTATAGTCCAAATTAGATAACCTGGATTTCCTATTCCCGGCCCATCGTAATTTAGGAAAAAACTCTGAACTTACTACTTTAGCAAACTCCCCATTCGATGCCCGTTCTTCGTAGTTGGAGAAAACGACTTCCTCATCAGCCGTCGGATGGAATACAGGCTGTGGTATCGCCTTGCTGGGCTCTGGTGGCACCTTTAATACTGCAGCTAAAACATCGGTGGCGGGTTTAGATCTCACACAAGGAACAGTGTCTCCGGAACTGCCACACCCAAGCGCTTCAGATAGAGTATACCAGTACTTCTGAGATTGCTCTGGGGTATTTGGTGTCATGCTCAGCGCTGTTCCAGACATAGATATCACACTGTTAACGATGGGGTCGTTGGCATAGGTATATGTATGGTAGTCAACAGCGACTCCGCCAGCAGACTGGCCAAAGATAGTGATTCGGCTCGGATCGCCCCCGAAACCAGCAATATTATCTCGGACCCATTCTATTCCCATCCGCTGATCAAGCAACCCCAGATTCTGGGGTAACCCAGGAGCACCGGGAAATCCAAAGACGGAGAGTCGGTAACTAGCTACCAGTAAGAACAACTCATAGATATCAACGATAGACGGGCTGCATACTTCATAGTTACCACAATGACATCTTCCTGGTCCGCGATATATTGGCCCTGGTAAAAGAGGCTGTTTGTACTACCGACAGCGAAACCTAGAATTATTGCAAGCAGTTAGCTCATATCGAACGATGATAGAATATAACTCTCAAAAGTGCGTATCTGGTCGAGGAATATCTGATAGTACACTTACGTCCGCCATGGATCCAGAGTAAAACTGGTTTCTTCTTAGATGATGTATTCTTTGCCCAAACATTCAACTTCAAACAATCTTCACTCTGAGGCTTCACATTTTGGCCCGCAAAATTTGCAATGATGGATTGGAATACATCAGTCGCATTTGGGTATTCGATTGGTTTGCTGGGAGCCTGATGGCAGTCACTCAACGTTGCAGGGACATTTTAGTAAACAAACCAGCATTCCAATGACAGGCACATGCAAATATAACATACAGTGACTAGGAAGTAACAGGCTTCTGTTAATTGTTGGTTTGATAATCACAATGCAGTTTGAAACAACCACACAAATATTCAAGGCAAAGACTTGAGCTTACAAATTTTGCGGCCTCGAAGGGCGTGTCAGAGACAAATCGGACAGGAGCTGCAAATCGGAGCTCGCCAACTGGAGCTTTTGCGTAGGGAATTCCAAGATACTCAGCCACTGCTGGTTGAGAGGTCGATGCATGGCCTGTTACTGGTCCGCTGGTTGTGTTGACCGGCGAGCCTGTTACTGATGATGCAGCCAGCAGAAGCGAGGTAAACAGTTTGATTACCGGAGAAATCCTCATATTGATTATATGATATTTGCCAATAGTTACAAGGGAGTTCCTCTTTGGTTCAATCAATGTCTCTGGGCTCTGGGACGATCAGGGACGGAAGAGTGATTCCCAAAGTCTCATCGTTGGCTTAACTGTGTGTTGACCCCGAGTTAACGGTTGCCCGCCGTGTGCAGGCATGCATTTGTCTTGCAAGGGTTCGTTCATGGGTTGCTGGTTAGCTCTGTCGAATTGGATACCCGAGATTTGGTCGCAACGGCACAAACAGCGGGGATTCACGGCGGGACTGGCAACTGAACGAACTGCTAGTTAAATAACTATTTACCTTGTTAGTTGTCTCCACGCCCACTCCAGCTCCAAGTTTACTCCTGGACTTCCGCTGCCAATGATCAGACAGTTCTTTTACTCCGGACAAATGTCTGTTCGAGGTTTTCACCATCGGCCAATTCGTATTTACCCTTCTCCGCCATGAATAGACATCCAGGCGGTCATAGGAGGACACGCAATCGACATCTTCTTCCCGCTGTTGTGTTTACTGACGCAGGAATCCCACGACACGGGCGCCAATTTGCTTTAATGCACGAAGACTCTTCCCTGCCGCGCCCTTGTGGACTCCGCGGACGCTATATGATTATAATATACGACAAGCCTTCAAGGATGCGGCCCGGATCCATGTCAATCCTCTGGGAAATTTTACTGCCACCAGAGGATGGCAATTTTCAATCACTCGCTCATACCGAACCTGCAGTGCTTGTTGACGTCTCTTACCGACACTTTTCATGAGAAGAGGGGCCGTATGTATAGGTAACCATATGGCTCCTTAGGGGAACAAGGACTCGCCCCGAGTGAAGAACGGTATATGGAGTACTGTGCCAACCCAACCGTCTAACATGAGCATGCTTCGCCTCTCTAACCTAGCCGGGCTGCAAGATCGTCCGCTGTCTTCAAGTCAATTGCCGTTGACCCCTGCTATAGTCAAGAATTTAGAGATCCTTAGCTTCATGAAGCAGAGAGCCTTGGCTCCAGATTTTACAGAAAGATTTGCAACGAGACTGGGGTCCGCAAGCAATGGCCACCGATGTCCTTCGGAGAAATCTTTGGACATTGTGTTGGTTGGTTTCATTGCCATTTAGACAAGTCGTTCGAGCCAGATGTCCAGTGAATCAGCTCGAGGATATGGCTGCACAAATACCCGTGTCTCCCTAGTGACTCGGAGAAGAACTATTCAACAACGGCCAGAAACCGCTACGTACATCCCCACAGAGCCAAGCTAAGAAGGAGGTGCGCGTTTGGCTGAAAAGCGGCGGTCTACATGGTAGCAAGCTACACTTGAATACCCTCTGGGCCACAGTTTCGACATTTCTCTTTCATGCTGGCAGAGGTCTCTTTCCGATGGGCCTAAACATCGGACTGCCTACGGACGGCGTCCCTAATAGGGGATGGAAAATCTGGGTTACCAGTACCGCGATGGTATCTTGTGCTGCTATCTTGGTTACCATACGTGTAGTCACCAGATGTTTCAGGGGCGGGATAAAATGTGATGACTGGACTATTATAGCAGCATTGGTATGTATACGGCAGTCTTCGCTCTAGACAGGATATTCGAAGTGCTAACGAGCAACACAGATATGCTCTATCCTGTTAACTGTGACAGAAAATATGGGTATGTTGAGCAGGATCACTATCGTCAAGCTCCTGCTAACACATATATCTATATCAAGCTGTGTCAGAAGGGTACGGAAAACACGACTGGGACGTACCTAAAGAACACCGAATAAAGGCGCTGCAGGTTAGTTTAAACTATTTGAATGGAATAAAGGTAAAAGAAGCTTAATTTGTTCTAACCGTGTCCGGTCTTTAGTGGTTCTTCGCTGCCCAAGTGTTCTACAAGCTGGTCATCGTGTTCGCCAAATGCTCAATAGTGTTTCTCTACCTGCGAATATTCTCCATTGAGAAATCCTTCCGCTGGGCGTGCAATGCCCTTATTCTTGTCAACCTCTTGTCAGGTTTTGCTTTTATTATCGCAACCGTCTTCCAGTGCCGGCCGGTGAAGGCGTTTTGGGACCGAAGCATCCCAAACTATACCTGCATTGACCACTTTAGCTTCTGGATGTCGTACTCCGTCATCAACATCATCACAGACTTCATCATCCTCTGTCTACCAATACAGCAGATCGCTCGGCTACAACTTCGAAAAGAGGACAAGGTCGCGTTAATTTTTGTCTTCGGGCTTGGCGGATTGTAAGTTCTTTTTCCTATTTCGTCTTCATGTTTTCTTTATATCGCCTTGCTAATCGCGTTGAACCCAGTGTCTGTATCACCAGTATCATTCGGGCAACAACCATCGCCGCGTCATCTTCGTCCACGGACGCCACTTGTAAGTGCTCTGACCTCTTGGTTTAATTAAAGAAACATTCTTCGGATAGAGGGGCCGGTTCGCTATGTTCAAACCTGACTGACGCCGATCTAGGGAGCCCTATACCCGCCACGATATGGAGCGTGGTTGAATGTAACACCGGTATCATCTGTGCGTGCACACCGATGATCCGTCAGCCACTTTCTGCGCTCTTCCCCCGAGTCTTCGTGTCATTGGCGCGGGGGAGTTCGAATGCTCCGATGCAAAAGTCCCGCGCCAACACTCCACGTTCAAGGCTCTCCTTCGAACCCCCACTGGTCACAAGCGCCAGTGCGCCATGGGACAGCGAGGAGCAGCTCCATACGATGGGAGTTTCACGGGAAGGGGGCTACTCAAATTCCACGGCCCGAACCTAAGATGAATGGACGTAGTCTTGGACGATATCAGATTTCAACTTGTATGAAATCATCTGGCAGCCAAACGAACTTCCACGTGTATCCGTCTTTTATAGACTGCGGCTGGGATATTCATCTCCCCATTGCTTGGTTCGGAGCTTATTTTGTTTTTCAACTTTTTTATATACGGATATAACTGGGTGCAGGGTTTCACGTTCAGTACTTTGGCATGCGGGTCGGGGGGCATATAAGAGCTCTCCTATTGGATGGAGCAGCCTGCGATGGAGTTGAATTGCTTGGGCAGGAGTTCAAATCGTTTACGATGGGAATATAGAGAACGTTTCTTATTCTTCTTCCTTTTTCATGTTCCATGCGGAGGGTGATTCCGGTGCCGCAGCAGCTTCTCTTCTCGATGTATCATGCACGTCACCCTGCATATATAATAAACATGGCAGAAGAACTCAAGCACTTTGCTTTTTGGCAACTTTTCTCGGTGCCAACGAAAAATTCTCGGAGGACCTCCATTGGCGATATGGATGGGCGGAGAACTCCGTATTTGAGGGGGTACAGAGAGTCTTAGCCAACGTCTATCAGCGGTGTGAGTCCATCTAGTGTGAGTCCATCTAGTAAAGTCGTTGATATCTCTCTTCCCCCTTTTTTTATTTCCCGAGATAGGTGAAAAGCGAGCTGAAACCCTAGTGAAAAACTTCTTCTTCGCCCCCCGCCTAACGCCACCCTCTACTAGTTCTTATTCCCACTCTCAGCCTACCCAAATTAGGGCATCAGTTGCATAGTTTACTAGTTAGAGTCTTATTTCCACCGCCCTCAGCTCTCCGGGAAAACCTTGATTCGTTTTCCGCCCGCAAAGCGACTTTTTTCCTCTTTCACGCTTCCTTTTGGGCTTTCATCCTTGGGGGGGAATCTTTGTTTTTCTGTTCTATTTCTTTTTTGTTTTCTTCATTTCTTCTTCTTCCTGTACCTCTTATCACCATCTTCAGCTTCTCTCGGCGTATCTCCTCATGATGCCTATCTTATTCTCAGCCAGCTTGCGCCCTTTTGCTATACTCTCCGCAGCGGCATCACTGCTCCAATCGGATATATAGCCAAGGCGAAGATTAAGTCGTCCCTCTAATGAGAGGTGTATTATGATATAAAAAGCCCGTGAACTCCCATGTTGATCCGAGTTGTGGCCTCCCTCGCTCAGCTTCAATATCACCCCTCGTCGTTATCCATGAGAAAAGCTCTCTTGAACCACGTCATAAAGCCAGCTACCTTCGAATAGGTCGCCCCGGAACCCTTGACGATCGATATAACGACGTATTGTTTTGTACGGAAATATATTTCTAGTTGGGAGCTAAGAAGCGGCGGAAAAAATGGACGACATCAAGGCTGCACTCGAGAAGTGTAGGCCGAGTCCATACGTCGTTGATAAGCTGCTAGCTATCAAACGAAAGACACCCATCCTCAAAGACCTCCATTATAATTTTATTTGTCTGCACTATGCTTGGATTATCGGCGTTACACTCGTCGGATCCATCATCCTATATCCCGGCGGAAATATGGCTTATGTCGATGCGCTATTCTTCGCATCCGGTGCTGCGACTCAAAGTGGGCTCAACACCATTGATGTGAATACACTTTACACTTATCAACAGGTCTGGCTGTGGTTTGGATCCATGATTGCCAACCCAATCGTCATTCACTCGGCCGTCGTTTTCGTCCGACTATATTGGTTCGAACAGCGCTTTCAACACGTGGTCCGTGAAGCCAAAGCATTAAGGAGATCTCGGTCACGATCAAGAGCGACAACCCGAGAACCAGATGATCATGATGATATACATCGGGCTGAAGCTGGAGTCCGTGGCCGTGACATTGTGGTTCTTCGAAATAATGAGGGCCAGGCACATGGACGCTTTTTGGATGCTCCAAAGAAAGACCAGGAAACCCCTTCCGAGAGTGATTCGTCTATTCAACATCCTAATGGACAAGGCGAGACTGCGAATGGGGGACAAGCCAAAGAGAGTCCTAAAGAAAGCAACTCCACGCTTGCACCTTCTCACTTTCCCGGAGACGCCAAAATACAGTGGTCTGCTCCCCCAGACAGTGAAAGACACATCACGTTCCTCGAGCATCAAAGGAGACAGACAGGTGCCCTGCGTATACCAAGTCCCAGAGAATTCGACAGAGGTGGTATGCCAGAGGCGCTTGACGAAACAGATGAGTCTGAATTACAGCGAAAGGCAACTGTTCAATCAGACCAAGCTCCTGATCAGCCTGGACAATCCGTTTCTACTCCCGGACAGCTCAACCAACATATTACCATTGATGAGCCCAATATCACCCGTACACGAAAAACCACCCAATCTAGACAAGGCGAGGCATCTGGAAGAGATGGAGATGAGACCTCAACTATACGGCGTGTGACATCCCGTAGGTCGATGGTGGCCAGTTTCCTACGCTCTCGTACCCAAGACCAGACCCAAGAAGCCCCCTACCTCAGCTGGGAGCCTACAATAGGTCGAAACTCTGCCTTTGTGGACCTGTCTGAATCACAAAGGGAAGAATTGGGCGGCATTGAGTACCGAGCCTTAAAGGCACTTGCTATTGTTCTACTAGGCTATTTCTTCTTCTTTCACCTCCTTGGCATCGTCTGTCTCATTCCTTGGATTCTGAACACACGGTGGGGGAAGATCCCCCAGGCCGTAGGACAGGGAAGACCATGGTGGGCCGTCTTTTCCGCCGGCTCTGCCTTTAACGACCAAGGCTTCACCATCACACCCGATTCTATGCTTTCATTCTACGACGCTATATTTCCAATGCTTCTCATGACCTTCCTTATTCTCATCGGGAATACAGGGTTTCCATGCATGTTGCGGTTCGTCATTTGGTTCTTTTCGAGAATTGTACCAGTTGGAAGTAGCGTTTGGGAAGAATTGAAATTCCTTCTGGACCACCCAAGGCGTTGTTATACCCTGTTATTCCCAAGCTCAGCCAATTGGTGGTTGTTTTGGGTTCTTGTCATTTTAAATGGTGTTGACTTGATCTTTTTCATCATCCTTGATGTAAGTTTCCGGCAGCTTGCATCGTTCTCTGTTGGGGTTTATATTTTGCTAACTCAATTGCCTTCCAGTTGAATGACCCGGACGTTACACGTATTCCCGGCGGGATACGTTTCGTCGACGGCCTGTTCCAGGCAGCAGCTACCAGAACTGCTGGTTTATCCGTCATCGGCCTTACGACACTCCACCCCGCCATACAGGTCTCATACATGATCATGATGTATATATCCGTATACCCCATTGCCATCTCCATGCGCCGAACAAACGTCTACGAGGAAAGGAGTCTGGGAATATACTCCGACCCAGATGAGTACAGCGAGAACGAAAAAGAGCCCAGCTTTGTCGGCGCTCACTTGCAAAAACAGCTTAGTTTCGACATCTGGTATATCTTCCTGGGCTTGTTCGTCATCTCTATCATCGAGGGAAGCCGATTAGACGACCCGAAGGATATAGGGTTTTCTCTCTTCGCCGTTTTATTCGAAGTCGTCTCTGCATATGGTACAGTAGGCCTTTCCCTCGGCTATCCTGACAGCAACACTTCGTTCTCCGGACAATTCCGCACCCTTTCGAAACTTGTCATTATTGCCATGGAGATTCGAGGTAGACACCGTGGTTTGCCATATGCACTTGATCGGGCCGTCTTGTTACCTTCCGAAGCACTTCACAGGAAGGAAGAGGATGACGCGACCAAGCGACTTAGACGACGCAATTCCAACCTAAGCGGAATCTCTGCCGCCACTGGACAGGCCTCTGGCCTTTTCCGGGACGACGCCGGCCTAATGTCGCGACAATCTGCTGGGCCTTCGGATGCGCCTCCTAACACTGCTTCCTCTGGACGTACAAAGCCCGCTGCACCACGCCTATCCACCCACCAGGAGCATGTTTGATCCTGTCTGGATATATACATCTCACACCCTTTTGCTTTTATCCCTTTTTAAATATATACTCTTGTATGGCACACTTAGATGCCTTTTGTTTCAGACTTTGGATTGGATTTTGGATGTGTCCCGTTTTAGCGAGTGATCTGTACTGCAAGGTGTTTACGGGGAGAGATTAGGAGTGACAAATTATATCTTCTTTACTATCATTACCGTTCTACTTCATCAATCGCACGTAGATTTACATGCAGATAACCTCATTTGCCTTGCATAAACCCTGCATCTGTCAGGCTTCAATCCCTGAACCCTGCCATTTCGATCTCCACCGCCTACGCTTAAGCCGCAACTTCTATCGTCATCGCTTCCTACAGAACGAGGGGAAAACAGGTTCCTCCTTCTACTTGACATCATCGCTCCGGCCGCTGTTACATATGCTATACATTTTCTTGCGAGGAAGGAGACAGGGGGACTTTTGTACATTACGTAGATAACAAATGCTGGATATATTTACATACGATTGCACGTTGATGATTCTCAAATCTGTAACTACAAAATCAATCCAGTTCAATCATCTAAACAACCAATTATCAATGCCTCTATTCTGCTTTGGAATAGTTGACGTCTGAAGTAAACAAACAAATTGAACGGTAGCCGGTCCGCACAACAACCATGGTACGCCTCCATTCCATGATATCAAAACAACCCAACCTAATAAGACATAGAAACTACCACCTACATTCATCTCTAAACGCCAATACGTTGCCCCCGACAACAATGCCTGCGACTGTCTAAGCGGCGGCGCCGTCGCAGGCATCGTCATCGGCAGCATCGCGGGCTTCTTCCTGCTCTGGTGGCTCATCAAGTTCGCCATCCAATCCACCACCAGCGACCCACGGTATAGTTCGTTTCAGACGAAGACGTACGAGCAGCCTCATCATAGGAGTCGCAGTGGGAGCCGGTCGGGTAGCCGGTCGAGGAGGGGATCGTATTATATGTCTCCTCCGCCTCCGGTGACTACGAAGAGGACTCGGAGGTATAAAGACTATGGGGACTATATGGAGAGACCGCCAAAGGTGTATGTTAGTTAGGGGGATATCACATATTGGGGTGCTGGGAAAAAGGTCATCGGGTCAACGGTAAAGGGGGTAATGTGATATGATACGATGAAAAATATGTATATAGAGTGATATGTTACTGGCTTCTCCGAGGCTAGGCCATGACTTTCATGTTTGCAAATGATCCCTATTTTCTCAACAGGGTTATAGCCTGTAAATGAAAAAGCATTCAGCTTCAATGAAAGCAATTACTGTGATCCCCGTAGTCTCTGTGTCCTATAAGATGCAACTCCCGTTAATGACTAGACCAAACAAGAGAGAACCATGTAAGAAAAGAATAAAGAAAGTACTCACCACCACGCCCTGAAATCCTGGGTATCAACAGAGATGCCAACCTCCCTCAACGCCCTTGTAGACAGATGAGTATCATATGGCCTCTGTACACCTTCACCCGGCTTCCCGCCATCAGTAACCCTCACCATGCCCGGTATAGACACGCCGAGCAGCTCAGCAAACAATTCACACATCTGATACTTTGTAGTCTGCACATCCGAAGAAAACTGCAAAACCACCGGCAAAGACCCATCCTGTCCAAGATACCTCACCGCAATATCCCGACATACCCTCGCAACATCCTCTGTATGCGTAGGATATCGCTTCGACCAATCGTCCATCTTGACAGCCGCGTTGGCGTCTCGGGCCTTCTCAACCGCGTCCAGAAGAACGTTGACTGCACTATCACTGTTGGTGGTTGCGGGACCGTACAGGACCGGGATACGCAGCACCACGCCCTTTCCGGTGGCGCCAGTCTGCTGCAACACTGCCTCTTCGCCGTCTCGCTTCGTCAGGCCGTATATGTTTGGCGGGTTTGTGGGCGAGGATGTCTCGTAGGGGGCTTCACCTTCCACACCCGAGAAGACATAGTCGGTTGAGATGTAGATGAGGAGGATTGATCTGGTCGCTGTGGCGTGTGCGAGGGTCCTGGTGGCTTCTACGTTTATTGCACGAGCCAGAGACGGGTCTGCGTCGCATTTATCTGGGAATCGATTCGCGGCGCCTTCATACCGGTCAGCCATGTACGGTTGAATGGAGGGGTGACTTACAGTGAACGACTACCTGTGGTCTGACAGAGTCAGCTATAACAGGGTAAGAGCAGAAGACGAGCGAGAGAATACGCACTTGACGTCGTCGAGCAGCTTCTCGACCTCTGCGGCGACTGTGAGGTCCGCCTTGAGTATCTCTGGTGGTGAAGCCCTGGTGAAGCCCTGGCCGGTGACCGTCCAGCTGCCGTCTTGCTGGAACGCCTTCAGGACTTGACGACCGAGCAGGCCACTGGCGCCGGTGACAAGAGCAGTCCTAGTCATCTTCTCTTCTTCTCTTCTTCTCTTATTATCTTCGTCTTCCTGTTCTACTTCTCTTCTTCTCTTCTACTTCTTATCCTTGATGTCGAGGTGGGATGATGACCTCAACTTGACCTCTTGGCATCTCTACAGTAGAAAATAGAGAATAGAAGAGAGACAGGACATAGTAAGGAGAGAGAGTAGAGAGAAGAGAGAGAAGATAGAATAGAGATAGAAGAGAGAAAGAGAAGATAGACGGGGACTCGACGTGGCTGTGGCTGGACGTGAAGCAAGTCTACCTGCAGAGAGAGAGAGAGAGAGAGAGCTGTCGAGAGCCGCCCCTGAAGCCCGAAGCCACCCCTAACTCCCCCTTAGCCCTTAAGCCCCTAAGCCCCTAAGGCCTGAAGCCCACCCCCTAACCACCCCCTAACCACCCCCTAAGCCCCTAACTCCCTAACCACCCCTAACTCCCCAAGCCTATCCCGAACCATGAACGCCTCAACTCGATCGGCCAAGTGGCTGTGATCCCTGGAGATCGGAAATCCGCGTGACATGTCACAGATTAACTTCGCCCTGCCCGTTGGTCGCTAAAAGAAGACTAAAACTAGTTCCAACGCTCGTCATCGAGATTTAGCAGATGGAGTCGAGATAAGTTGTCAGTTGTTCGTTGTTCGTCGCTGTTTCGTTGGATTGCGCGCAGAAAACAACAGATACAGCAGATCCGGGGAAAGACACATCACCCATCCTCACGCCTCATCTCTCTCACCTCCATCTCGTCTTTTATCAGTTTTCGCCTCTAGATTTGATTATCGGTGCCTGAGCCCGACTCTCTGCCCAACCGGCTCGTTCTCCTGGTGCAACACAAAACCCTCCCCAGCCATCCAATCTCCATCTCCAGGCTTCAAAAGTCGCCCTGTCATCCTCAGGCCAAAAGGGACAGACAGACACGCCTCGCTTTCTTCTCTCCGGGCAGAGGAATTTTTTCATCGCGGAGGTTTCGTTTTTTTTCTTTTCTTTTCGAGAAAGTCAATTGAAGTGAAATCTCTCGATGCCAACAACGGCCTGGTCCTCTTTTCTTTTCAACTCTTCTTTCACCCCTGGTCCTCGTTCATCAGGCTAGATAGTTCATCCTTGTAGCCATTTACGCGACAAGGGGAGCTAGGAATCATCTATTCACTGATATACATGTAAGTTGCGCGTTTCTGGTTTCAGTCTCTCCTCCCCTTGTCTCCTCTTCTTTCTCTCGCGTTTTACAAAGTAGATAACATGTTACTGGAATGCAAATTTCTAATGTCCATGTCTAATTAATCCAGTTTACTCGAGGTCTTCCTGATAAGTGGCTGTCTTTTGACTGGCTTTAAAGTCGCGCAAAAAAAGACAAGACGCCAAAGTGAACAGGAATGAGAGATATCACATCGCCGTGATTTAAACAGCCCTGAATTCAGAGCCAGCAGCCAGGTCAACTTTGTCCCTTTTTTCCATCATGGCTTCGGCAGACGCGCATCAGCCCTTTGCGCCACAGAAACTCTCACGCTATCGATCGGTGAGAAAGGCGACAAACTCCCTCCCCCGTCAGTCCCAGGAAGCTCCTCCTCCTCCTCTACCTACCAACAGCGCCCAGAATGCATCGATTAGCAGGAGTATGTCTCGGTACCGGAAAACAGGAGCGTCTAGAGCCAATCATGCCGTGCCACCTCCCCCTCTCCCAATGCCTAGTCAGGGCAATTACTTGTACAATGATCAAATAGACATGCAGCGCAACAGCTACGATGGCCGGCAGTATAATAACGGCTACCCAGAGTCAGTCGAGCATGAACACATGACCCACGTCCAGTCGATTCCTCCCTCGTCGCGCCGAGCGTCACAGAGTACTCGGCCGGTCATCTCACCCCTTACCGACGAGCGCTATCAGTCCAGCGCCAGACAGTCAGTTGACTACGGAAGACGCGCAGAAGCCTCCCCGCGAAGCTCGACCAATCGCCGTTCGTATATAAACACAGGGCAATACGATAGGCAGTTTTTCGAAGGGGATCGTCAGAGTTATGAGAGTGGGAATCAGGGCATTCCTCACGCTTCTGGTCGTCAGTATTTTGTGGATGAGCCAGGGGTAGTACCAGCTCCAGCGCCGGGAATGGGACCAAACACTTTTGATGAACGATACGCAAATGAAGAGGCGATGGGCAAACATGCTACAAAGAAGAGTAGAGGCGGGAAGCTGTTCAAGGATAAAGGGGGTGGTTTCCTGGGCCGACTGAAGGGATCTTCTGACCCGGAGGCGCGTTCACAGAAGAAAGAAGGCAAGAGAGGGCTCAAGGATAAGATTTCACATCCTGTACCTGTTGATGTGAATGAGCCTCCAAGCAGATCCGGACCTGGCGTCGATGCTCCTGTCTCAGCCGTGAATGCGGGTGAGAGAAAGGTGACGGTAACCTGCAATGAGTCCTTTATCAGTCTTCCCATCACACCAACAACACAAGCTGAAGATCTGATTTACTCTGCTGCCAACTGCCTGGCAGAGAAAATCACCCCTGAGTCAGCCATTATTGTGGAGTCATTTCAGCAACTAAACCTCGAACGTCCACTGAGGAAATATGAACATGTCCGCGATGTGATGAACTCATGGAACACTGATGCGCAAAACAGCCTGAAGATAGTCACCGACCCAGACCCGAACATCATACCCGCTCTTCTGGCTAAGTCTGCCCCCCGAAATCAGCCAGCGGACATCTCGTTTAACCTATACCACTGCCAGCGGGCCGGGAAATGGGATCGTCGATGTGTCACGCTGCGGGCGGATGGGCAGGTCACCATCTCGAAGAAGCAAGGTAGCTCAGACTCGACTAATATCTGTCATATTTCCGACTTTGATATCTACACTCCCACCAGGAAGGAGTATAAACGGTTAAAGCCGCCGAAGCCGTTATGTTTTGCTGTAAAGAGTCAGCAGAAATCAGCCATGTTCCTTTCCACCGAGAACTTTGTTCATTACTTCTGTACAAAGCATGAAGACGTGGGTGGAGCGTGGCATAATGCCGTGCAGGAATGGCGCAGCTGGTATCTTGTCAATGTCCTGGGAGAGGGAAGCAAGAAGAAGAAGACGGATAACTCTCAGTTTTCTGCTGGCAATGATGCTGATGCTGTTGATTCTGGCACTCCTTACCAGCTAGGCACGTTCCAGTCACTTTCCATTGATCCGAACATCGCTTCTTTTGACAATGAGGCATACCAAGAGGCTCCAGTCTATGATGCACCAACAGGCAAGAAACCACGACCAGTCTCTTTCAACGGTCAGAACCCTCATGTACAACCTTCTTCATCATCTCCTCCAAGACGAACCACCACAACCAAGGAATCTAAACAGAAACAGAGAGGAAGGAGTAAATCGACCTCCAAGAAGAAAGGCGATGGAGGACTCAACGAAGAACAGCCCTTTGCACCAACAGGCTTGCTAGGACG